>JAWPHD010013726.1:0-66198 GCA_037043455.1 Cyrtodaria siliqua | reverse complement strand
GATAGATAGATAGATAGATAGATAGATAGATAGATAGATAGATAGATAGATAGATAGATAGATAGATAGATAGATAGATAGATAGATAGATAGATAGATTGTAGATAGATAGATAGATAGATAGATAGATAGATAGATAGATAGATAGATAGATAGATAGATAGATAGATAGATAGATAGATAGATAGATAGATAGATAGATAGATAGATAGATAGATAGATAGATAGATAGATAGATAGATAGATAGATAGATAGATAGATAGATAGATAGATAGATAGATAGATAGATAGATAGATAGATAGATAGATAGATAGATAGATATTTCAAATTAAATAATGATATTAATATAATAGCCTGCTCACATATCCTATGTATTTATTCAAGTCGTTAGCGGAAACAAATATATGCCTTTTGGCCAAGCTGTACATTTAAATAGTGTTTAATATACATAATGTTAGCATATGTAAGGAAAACGACACAATATTAACAAAGACTACATGTCTATTTTCTAACATATACAGTGCCTAAAAAATATAGCTAGTGCTCTTCCAAATTTCAGCATAATTAAGCTCGTGGTACGCGTTTTCTAACGCTAGTTTAACACGGCCTGTGTTTTTTAGAATCGAACCATTTACTTTCTATTTATTACAGAGTTAATTGCAAAGGCGTGACTCCAGTTTATTTCACTTTCTTTTTTGACAGCAAAGCAATAACAAGACTTAATATCGAACATTATGGGAAGTTATAACACAAGAGTGAACAATAAGGGTTGTTTGGACAGTCCGTTATAAAGCCTATGCCATAATAGGAATCATTTCGCAGCAAACATACCGATTATTGATATTGTTCAAATGCAAACCGACCGAGACTGTCGTGGATCTAGAGATAACATGCAGATGGTCATTTGATGTTGTGGTGTCTTAAGTAAAAAGTGATTACAATAAACTATGGATATCTCAGACAAGCAGAAGAAGCAAAAAGCAACTCATGATGAAAGCATCGAACTTAATGAATCAAGATATGAAAGTTTACGGAGTTTAGGGCGCCTTGTAGAATGTGATATGGAACTTGAATTGAACCGTAGTCGTAGAATATCCCTTCCGGTGATGCAGTCGTACAGCGGCGTTGCGAATGGAATAAGCAACAGTTCGTCCGTGGCCGACTATTTACGCGAGTTAGCAACAGTTAGAAATAAAGTCATACACGGGCTTCTGCCAGATATAAAACGTGCGAAGAAAGTAACGACAAAAAGTAATAATAGTAACTCAAATGGAGGAGGAAATAGTATCGGTTCAAATGAGATGGAGGCTGTTGGAAATCGGACTTTTAATGGCAATGATACAATATTGCAAAAAGTAGAACCGAGAAATGGACATGAACCTACGGGTTCCAAATCAATTCGGCTACCAGTGACTGTCGATGAAGATGACACTGGTGATGATGATGGTACAGAAACAGATATCGAGGATTCTATCATAGCACTTCGTGAACGGATAACTACATTTGAGAAACAAAAAAGCAAACGAATGTCAATAAATGAAGATGATTTCCAAAGTTTTCTTGGCCTACGATATTTGGAAATGCATCAAAAGAAAACTCTGGAGACAACTAAAAACAAATCTGACAAGTGTATCGATACGATCTGGCCAATCACTAGCAGGTACACGCATTCGGATACAGAAAAGTATCACTCTAAACATGAACTGATCCACGATGAAAACAAAACTCCACTCGACAGAGGGTATAACCTAAACGCAAAACTAAATTCACTCGCAAGATCACACAGGACAAATCAAAAGCGACGTTATTCGTTCTCATTAAATTCACTAAACCGCCTACCACCAGTAAGAGGACGATATGCGGCAGGACTTTTCGACGAGTTAGAAAAGATCGAAACTGGATCAAAGGAGAGGGCTAATTATAGATATGGCTACCAAGAATATTCTCCGGATATCCCAATATACACGATGCCACAGTTCTTAAAGAGGGGAATACCGCACCACACGGCGAAAAGGGCGCACGCGCGATATTCCAGCACGGGTAGATTGCAGAAGCTGATGAAAGAGTTGAGGAAGTTCTCCAGCACCGTTCAGAAAGTCGAACAAGAAATCTTCATAAGCAAGTTAGAAGATGAATGTTCCGATGCTTAATGTTTCTTTTTTTAAACATTGACTTGCTCTACCTGTAGGGTTGTTGCAGAAACGTATATCTCTGGTGGAGGAGTAATACTCACCATGTGAAAGTCTAGAACTTTGTGTTGTCTATCAAAATTTCAACAGGACAGGTATGGCATTAGGGTTGAAATAGACCTATATGAACCTACTTTGACTTGACACTTGACCAAATACAGACATTGTATTTGAAATACATGTTGTATATATTTGTATTGCCGTAGGTATATATCTTTCGTTGTTCCCGTAATTTTAGAGTACCCAGACAACTGAAATACTGGTAAATTGCTTTAACTTTAACATTCAACCTGAATGATGTGCCTTGATTGGTCCACAATTCATTGACATGCATATTCACTGTAGGTAAAGTGCGAATCGAATTTGAGTTTGTAGATATCAACACGCTAGTTTGTAGACAGACATATGATGGTTTGTAGGTGTGGAAACCCATATTTGGCAAATAATCGTGATTTTACAAACGTATTCTCCATACAAATGTACACTGCTTGTCTGTAAGTATTTACACAATACACCGGACTTTCAAGTGACCACATCGAGAGTTTACGACGTGGAAATCTGAATTTGATGTCATGCGGTTCATACGATAAAAACGTGTATATACTACTTTATGCCTTGTATTTTATCAACATACATTTGCTGGATCAGTTCAATTGTATTTCAATATGTTTCTTATAGATGTTGACCTCAAAACTAAATTTTAAAGCCAAAATATATATTTTGTCTTATTTGGTTTGTAGATGTTAAAGGGAGTACATCAGGCTTAGGAGCCTAATTTGTTTAAACACATAAACAAAGTATGAAATTACCAATTGTGAAATAGTTCATAGATAAAGAAGGAATTAACATTAACAGATTCCTATAATACAGCGCAATATTTACTACAATTATAATTTACAACAAGAATTAAAAGTCCATAGCGAAATCCCCAAGTTATAAATAGCTGTCACGCGGAGCAAATCGGGGGGGGGGTGGGGGCGTCAAAAGTTCAAATACATTAAAAAATTCAATTACACTGTCATTTTTCCATGTTTTTGCACATAACTTGGTGCATGTAATCGTCTAGAAAAGATATACAACATATCAAACGATTTTCGTTTTCGATTTCGAACTCGGACGTCTGCCCGGGGGCCCCAGGGTGGAAGGGACGGGCGGGGGGATTTTTTTTTTGGGGGGGGGGCGTGGGGCGGGTGGAATTATATCTCAAATGAAACATTATGATGATGGCTCCACACCCAGGGGCCCTCAGGGGGTCATAAGGTCAAATACACTAAAAATTGAATTACACTGTCATTTTTCCATATTTTTGCACATAACATGGTGTATGTAATTTGCCTATGAACTTGATGAATGATTAAACAACATATCAAACGATTTTATTATTTCGAACTCGAACGTCAGTCTGTGGGCCCAGGCGGGGGTGTTGGGTTAATTTGGGGCATTTTTTTTTTGTAATTATGTCTCATGAAACATGATGATGATGATGGTGGTGGGGGAAGGATAACAGGGTCAATTATTTTTATACCCACGTTGAAAAAGCAGGTTATATTAAAATCGTCTCCGTTCGTCCGTCTGTCCATCCGTTACCCTATCTCCTCCTAAACCGCTAAACGGAATTCAACCAAACTTAGGGTATGACTACAGCATATGATAACGGCATGCAAGAGCAACATTATTCTGGCTCCGCACCCATGGGCCCTGTGTGGGGGTGGGGGGGCGTGGGGGGGAGTCAAAAGGTCAATGACACTAAAAATTCAATTACATTGTCATTTTTCCATATTTGTGCACATAACTTGATGTATGTAAACGTCTATGAAAGATAAACAACATACGATTTTATTATTTCGAACTCGGACGTCTGCCCAGCGGCCCCCGGGTGGGTGGGGTGGAATGGGAGGGTTATGTGGGTGATTTATTTTTTTTGTTTGTAATTATGTCTCAAATGAAACAATAAGGGCCCACAGGGCTTCAAAAGGTCAATTACATAACAATTCAATTACACCGTATGTTTCCCATATTTTTGCACATAATTTGGTGGTGTATGTAATTGTCTATGAAAGATAAACAACATATCAAACGATTTTATTATTTCGAACTCAGACTTCTCCTTTTTTAAAAAAAAAATATATCTCAAATGAAACATTATGATGATGGGATTACACTATATACATTTGTTTCCTCCTACTTCATCGGTGGGGGCTTGGAGGAAGGGGCATCAAATACGCAAATAATTCAATTACAGTGTTATTTTTCCATACTTTTACACATTAGTTGGTATAATAGTCATCTATGAAAGAGATACACAGCATGTCAAATGATTTATTATTTTAAACTAAGGTCGTCTTCCCTAGGGGTTGGGGTTGGAGGATGTGGGTGGTGGGGGGAGGGTATCAGGAGTTCAATTATTTTATTATTATTATTATTAAGTCTCAAACGAACATTTTGATGAAAGGATTACAGTGTATAATAATATGTTGTTCTCCAGTATGTGTGTATGTGGGGTGGTGGGTTGGGGTGGCCTGTGTGAAGAAAACGTGGATATTTGCGATGGCGCGCCGTCGAATTCGTTCTAGTTTCTTTCGTTGTTTTATGGCTCAGTTAGTTTAGTTTTACCAATAAAATACATATATAATGTATTGGAGCAATTCTAAAAATAATAGCAATCCTGATGTACTTCATTTAGCATTTATCGAAGCGATTGTTTGTTGAAGTTAAGCGCTAGTTTTTCGATGTAAAGGCGCTGGTTTATTTTAGATTAACGCATTTTATTATAGGGTAAATATTAACATTTAGCTCACCCGTTCCTTATGTTCAAAGTCATAGTCAGTAAAAGAAATAATGTTTTATTCATTTTATAACGTCTTAACGAAAATTGTCAGTGTAAATAATGTGTCGCTCAACCCTTTACCCATTCCTCCGTCCATGTTCTGTCTGGTGGTTAATTTATTTTGTTATGGTCAACCACTTCATATTTCATGGAAATAAATAAACTAAAACAATTAACGGTCGCCTCTATATATTAATTGTTTAAATTAGTGTTTGTCAACGTTCTGAGCTCATGAATATTCATGGCCAAATCAAGGTTTACTTAAACAAGAATTTACACATACGAGTAATTATCTTCAGTGATATATTGATGAATTAAATACATTAAAATTATATTTTATAGAAATTCAGCAATACTGAACTGGTTCTTTTTTTGTTATACAACTGGTTGCTGTAGTAAAATAAATGTTGTGTATACTTCATTTACAAGTTATAACTTCATTCATTATAATATACATATAATATGGCAATACACATAAATAAATAATTATGTGTAGCTTTACTGTATGTGAGTTATTCCAATTCTTTCCAATTAATATTTCCATATTTTCAAATATGGATTTTTATGCTTTGAACGGGTCCTCGGAAGACGAAGTAAACGTGTAGAAAACCTCTCAAACAGAAACTCAAGCGTTTAACTGAGAAGAATGCAACTTCATTACCAAACATAGCGCTAGCCCTTTCAGGTTTGCAAAAATATTTCGTCTAGTCCTTTCATTGGAATCGACCATGCGGTCTCTGAAATTATTACGTTGAAGTATACGTGAAATACTACAATTAATTTTCAATTACATACATATCTATCTATCACAAAACACATAGACAACTGTTATCCGTACCAGTCTTTTTAATGTAAAAAGCAAAATGTATTAACTGTACCCCACCCATTTTGTTCCAAAAAGAGGTTATGAACCTATCATTTTGCAACGTACTGCATACTTGGTGGTGGACCCTTTTACAGTTCGCCACTATGCTTTCCTCTTTAATTGTACGATGACCGGACAGGCTGTGGACCCTATGATGACGCCTAACTAAAGCCCGTTGGGACGGTGGCGTTTGATGTTTGTCTATGATCTTTCTTGTCGTGCCCTTAATGGTTTATTCTCTTGTTTCTCTGGCTTCTGCCAAGTCATTGAGTACTTTCATTGTGGCTTTCTAGGCTATTTTTTTTTATTATATTTACACGAGCATATTTGTGTTTTACTTATATTGCCTATTGATGCTGCCTTGTTGGTTAGAGATTAGATCATGGCGGGGATTTCTTTATTTACACTGTCCTGTTTTAATGGGATGACAGTAGGGTAAGTGTGAGGTTTGGTGCACCCTAGAACCGGTTTAAACCACCTGATCAGCTGTATTGTGTTCTGCTTTGACCTAAAGCCGTTTGATCTTTTTGCTTGTAAGCTTCTTGGACACTTCAGTTGATGCATATTCAATTTAGCTCTCTTGACTGGATCGTTAACTGAAGTCCGATCGGCGTGTCAATAAACACGTCACTGACACACTCTTCAAACAGCTGAGACTTCGTTAGTTCCTCGGTCATAATCACTTGTATACAATATTTATTGAACTTGTTGACAAGCTCATCAAAGAGTTTCCATAAACGTTTTGTATAGAAAACAAAGATATGCACATTGATATTTTGTTGCGCAACGATTATAAAAAAATCGTTCTGGTTTATTTTTCCTTAAACGCAGAATGTGCTTATTAACACATAAACTGAAACAGTTGACGAAGCACTCGGAAGTGTTACATTTTAGAGAATTACGCTAACAAATAGACTGAATAAAATTAAACTGTACGCTATGCCGAATAAATATGTGTGTACTAATTACGCTGTATCCCCTACATGCTGCGCCGACGCTAAGCACAACACTGGAACTGTGCAGATCCAAATGGTTTATTTATAGCACAGGTAATGTTTATGAAAACACAAGAGTTAAAAAGTCAGCGTGCCTTTTTAACGAAGCGTACGTTTCTAATTAGTTGTGTCGGCTTGGCACATCGGGGGATTTAATGCAAATTTGACGGTAATATTATACACAAATATATGACACAAAGTGAGTCAGCGTGCCTTTTTAATGAAGCGTACGTTTCTAAGCAGGTGTCGGTTGGGCACATCGGGGAATTTAAAGCAAATTTGACGGTAATATTATACACAAATATTTGACACAAAGTCTCTATTATCTCCGTTAAAGTTAACAATAAGCATATTCTGACTTTAATACTAATAATAACATAACAATAATAATGATATTAATTTATTATATTTAATACTACTTATAAACATCATTTCTTGATTTCCACCAGAGCAGGAGATTTACATAACACATTTACACTAAACACAAAAGCATACACAATTATGAAAGGTAATAGCATAATGACAAATGTGAAAGATCATGGACCGTAATCACAGTTTGTGATAATCACACTCTACTGTATAGTATTGAGTATATCTCACAACACACACATATCCTAGATACAAAAGATAATAGGTTGAGGCTGTTACGTAATAAATGATATTGAATTATTTTGCCATAAGCCATACCTCCTACCACCTAATACAGTGAACGTGTCCGCGGACAGACGGACGAGCAGAGGGGCAAACTGAGGAATTAACACTACCATAGATCTACATACTCCTGTATATCTATGACACTACGTTTGATATATACTCGTCCAATATCCAGCTATCTCCTTATAACCTCGAATATCTCCTGTAGTATTGTTTGTGATTACCAAAGAATCATGTCGCCTACGTGGTAACCACTGTCCCATTCTGGAGATTATTCATTTAACATTGTCATGCACCACTGGCAAATCTCTGCTGTAGCACTGCTAATACACATTATCGACTCCCTTGATTTACCTTCTAGCAACTTCTTCGCTTTGTCTTTGTTTTCAGGGGTACATGTCTTGGCATCATAGGTTTCATTCTGTTCAGTATTGATTCATCCCCTTTTTGGCTAATATACTCCTGCTTTTCTTCCAGGTAAGCTCGGTCGGAGAATGGCCCATCAAGATGAGGGTTGCGGTAATAACGTCCTGTACGCCTTGTGGTGGAGCGCTCATTGATTTGATTTCCGTTATGTCACGCTCTTTTAGATTCATAGACGCCATATTGTGTGTTGTTATATACGCCTACTGCAATACAATGAAGTATAATTATGTTTAGCTACAAAAATGTATGCGAACAGTTTCAAGGATAATCTCGTGCGTGTGTGTGTGTGTGTGTGTGGGGGGGGGGGGGGGGGGGGGGGGGGGGGGGGGGGTCGGGGCGGGGGCAGGGGGGGGGGGGCGTTATTAAATAAAAGCTTTAAAAATCATCAGAGATTAACATCATTGGCATTATTACCATTTTAACATGTGCCTAAATAACACCGCAATATTAGCGATGAACAATCACAGCCATGCCTTATTTATATATTTACGCATTTAAAATACAAGGTGGGGATCACGTGGTTTCAAAATGGCGGAACATATGGGAAAACAACCCGCTTCGAAGTAAGGTTATCTTTATAGTTTCTTCATTACTTTACGCATTCTCATGTTATATAGCGCAAAGTATGCGGAATTTATGCACTTTATTCCATAACTTTGATTGTAGATGAATGTCCTATAGATGTTTTGTTTAATCCGCCCCATTTCCGAAATGTAGTTTTTCAAGTCGGTCTCATACACTGGAATGAAGAGATGTTTATGATATTCGTCATAACATATACTCACTTGCATCAGTTCTAGTCCCGCAACTTTGCTTTATAAACAAAAATGTCATATCTACCACAATTTAAAAGTTACATGCGCTACAGTGGAAATAATTATGCAATTTCGAAAATGATCTATAATGCAAAATATCAAACCTCTGGCTCTTGAAGCTTCCGAGAAGAAGATTTTTTTTTTCGCATATAAGTCTATGTAAAACTGTGACCACCGGGGCGGGGACAAATTTGACACCTGTGTCATCATTTGAACAAACCTAGTAGAGGACCATAAGTTGATGCTACATGTAATACATGAGAGCTATGTGCCTTGTAGTTTCAAACACAGACATATTAATAATTATTAATGTTATTAGGTCTGTGTTTTAAAGAAGCAGATTTTTTGAAAGTTTTTCCTACATGTCTATATGAAAAACATGCAAAATCTCAAACTTTGGACCCCCGGGGCACGGCCATGTTTTACCTCGGGGACTTCATTTGAACAAACTTGATAGTCTAGGCGTTTGCGATCATTTTAAAAGAAAAACTGTTGAAATCTGTCCAGCGGTTCTTGAGAAAACGATTTTTTAAGGTTTCAACAATATATGGTCATGGCGGCCATCTTGGATGTCACGCTGACCTAATTTTAACAAATCTAAAAAAGCATTTACCTAAGGATCATTCATGTGACGTTTGGTCAAAATTGGCCTAGCGGTTTCTGAGGAGAAGTTGTTTGAAGAAAAGTTAACGACGGACGACGGACGGACGACCACGACGGACGACGGACGAAGAGTGATCCCAATAGATCACTTTGAGCCTTCGGCTCAGGTGATCTAAAAATCTATAGGACATTCATCTACAATCAAATTTATGGAATAAAGTGCATAAAATTCCGCATACTTTGCACTATATTACATGAGAATGCGTAAAGTAATAAAGAAACTATATGCGGGTTGTTTTCCCGTATGTTCCGCCATTTTGAAACCACGTGATCCCCCACCTTGAAATATGCCTAAACGTGTAAATAATTGTGTCAATAAAAGAATACATTTGACTAACCCGCCAAATGACGGCAAAATTACACTACAATATCCTTTATCCAAACCCTATACAGGTGTTCAGGTCATACAATAACGTATATGCATGCGGATTAAAAGTGTGTGTTATTTCTCTCAGTACTTATAATACCCGAGATTGATTGAACTGAATTGGATTTTATAGTCGCACCAACAGCTAAGGTCATATGGCGACTTTCCAGCTTCCATTGGTGGAGGAAGACCCCAGGTGCCCCACCGGGCAATTATCGTGCACGGACGGGCACCTGGGTAGAATCACCGACGTTCCGCAAGCCAGCTGGATAGCTTCCTCACATAAAGATTCCTAGGCCCCTGAGGGATCGAACCTACAGCGGTGAAGGGCAAGTGATTGCAAGTCAGAGAAACCACTCGGCCACGGACGCCCCTCCCGAGATTGAAGATGCGTAAAATGAATTATGAGTTGGTATCTCTTAATTTGACGTTCCGGTTTTGAGTTTTGTCATGACTGGTAAAATGCATTTATATTTTGTTATAGAGTTAGAATTTTCAAAATATATAAGTTATATAATATATACTGAGAAATAAATAAATTTAGCACATAAAATGCATGTCCATTCCATAGACGAGATACAAAGCCGTGTATGTTCGGAGTCAATGATAAAGTGACATAGATATGACCATTAATAATGCTACAATGTCATTTGTAAACAAAGTCGGTGATAAAAATAATGCAAACTTGTATGATGGCAACATACTTCTGTAGGTTATAGAAAATCGTTCTCATTTCAAAAAAAAGGGAGGTAATTTTAAAATTCCGAAATCCGGATTCTGAACCATTTTTGTTCGAGAATAACAATCGTTTGTGAACACATTTCAACGTTTTTTTTAACAATAACAGAATGGTGTGTCAATGCCAAACATTAAATTTGTTCAAAGCAATGCGTTTCTATAATGCAATAAGTTGTTTTTAATAGATGGGAGATAATTCTGATAGTTCGCGTTGAAAATAATAAAATAACATAATTTTTTGAAAATCACATCCTTACCTAGCATTTCTAATATCTTAAAACAATTATACCAATCTTCTTATGTTTAGTATACTGACCTGCGAAACTGTTTTTGTTCAGTATATATATTGTAAGTCGTTGTCTGTAGGTTTAGAAAGGTAAACATATCTTGTAAACTTTGCCAGTGGATGGCGGTATAGGGAGTTTTTTTAAATAGAACTGAGTAAGGCATTATAATATATATATGATAAAAAAAACTGCTTTGAACGCATAACCTGCCTTTATTTCCGAACCAACCATATTGTCACTTAACCAGTACCGTATTTACATGACAGTTATGTTTACACAAGCATAAACTGAATATCTTAAACAATTTCCTTCCAAGCGATCGAAAACCAATTATTTTGAAAATATTAAAGGGCCATAACCCTGGAATTATTTTTTCGAAATAAATCAGAATCAAACCCGACATGTAGTTTGATACCAAACAACTTCAAATTAGATTAGTATCGAACTTGACCAGTGTATTGTGATACTAGATATATTCACAACACGGACGGACGGACTAATAAATATAGAGCAATCCAATAGTACTCCTCCGCTTTCAAGGTATTTTTAAATTTAAAGAACTTAAAGGAAAATCAAGATTAAAAATGCTCGTAGTTGAATGAATAATTAAATAGTGTCGTCAACACAATTCTACCTTACAATTCATATCAGGTTATCTAGTTGCTAATGTTAATCCTTAATCGATACTTCAACATTGCAGTGTCACTTTTAGCACAATCAATCGAGTGTATTAAAGAAACACATGGCAAACTTGATTTTTTTTAAAAATCACGGCGTCCATTTAGTTTTTTCTACATAATCCGCATATATGTTCAAACATTAATATTAATTATCAGAATAGTATTACGCAAATTGTTTTTGCAAATTTTTAACCGTCGATTATATTGCACCAATAATATATTTAAACCTATGGTAGAATAACGAAGAAAAGTTGAACATCTCAAAATCTAATCTAATATATGCAAGCAGGATTCAAGTTAAAATAATACTGAATTAATAAACTAGAAGCTAATTTAAAGAGAAAAAAAAGGTAAAACTTCAAGATTGCCATGTGTCCCTGGTGTCCCTTCAAAGAAGTAATAACACGTAACTTCTTACCTGAGGGTTAAAATTAACTGATCCGTATTCTTAAGACACTCGGAGTGAAATAAGGTATTCAGCTGTATTCAGTATGTATATTGTAACAGGACAACAAGTTGAATAACTGCTTAATCATACCTATCGATTTAAATGCTATTTATAGCGATTATTGGACATATAGTTTTGAAATGACCGAGTGTGTTATTCAGGAGTAAAAACGAGGGAAATACCCGACCGTACAAATCGATATTTATAAATATCACCGGAAAAATGATTTCATTTAAACGTATTGTATTTCCGATATTTTATATACAGAGTAATATCAGTATACATACCATAGAAATATTATAATGACAAATGGGTCAGGTCACAAGTTCTACCAACTTTGATTAAACCCTTCCAAGCTAACATTTTGAAATTATAAATGCATGCGGCCGAGTGGATTTACCGATACAATAACTATTTCTTAGTCATATACACCTTATTGAAGTCCAGAAACTCGTATAGTTTAATAATTTTAAGACTCGGAACGAATTACAATATACGACATAGTGCATACATATATATTCTGCGACATAGTTCGTAACTTATTAAATAATTATTAATTTATATGTATTACTTATTAGTATCTGACCAGACATAAATTATGCAACATTGATATTCGTGGTGACCTATCACTCATGTCCACATAACATAGGTAAAATAGGCGGAAAACTAGAGTATCTCGTTCTTTATTTACATGTAGTTACAATAGTTTACCACCAGTCCCTTGAATTATGCTCAAACACTGACTCACAATTTAGTCGTCGGAACGTCTTACACAGGTTTATCCCTAAAAGCCGATCAGCGCATGCAAAACTCAAAACAGCCTTCGTGACATTCTTGTGCGCCGGCTCAGGTCAAACTTAAACCGAACCCAACGGATGGCGAGATTTGGCTCGTGTGGCATATCGTACATGCAAACGTATGCCGCACGCCGAATATTTCTATCAGTCTACCATTGGAGCAAATGTTGCTATAAAAGGCTATTCTAACGAATGTTCCATACAACTTGACAGCACCAAATACAAAAGTTATGTCAACGAACTCATAAACCTCCATCGATCAGACATGTCGTGTATACGTCGATTTACTGGCTCATCAATAGCAAAACATACTCGTATTAGTCCTAAGGATTAAAAGACACTTCACATTACATGGCCAACTCACACTGTATTGAGCATAACAACAAATTGTAAGACACTTAAAAGAAAACTCGTAAAATGTATTTGATTCGGCGACAAAACACTCTTCAGCCATTTAGCATCACCAAAGAAAGTAACTTTGGACCTACGTACATAATTGTCAAGTTTCACGAAACTATACACTCTTGTTGAATACACCGACATTTACTTCTGCCGATATTTACTTCTGGCAAACTACGTATTATGCGTGTGTAGCATTTCTATTTACTCTACTTAAACCCACAACATAATAGTCTCATTTGGCTAAACTGTTCTTTTTTCTGTTCTCTATTCTACTTGTCATATCTGGTTTATTCATTATCATCAAACTCTTGTCCCATTTGGTTCCCGGCCACGAATAATAAGAATTATCCAAGCTGATGGGTAAAGTTTCCCCGAATTAATGTTCATTATGTCATTTTTGCCATGTTCATTTAAGGCCGTCATCATCACCTCTGTATTGTTTCAGGAGCTACTTGAGTGGTGGCAGAAAATAATGATCGAAATTTGGAGTGTTTTACAATATAATTTGCAACGACTCTGCAGTTCTACAGGTGATAAGGTTCTAAGCCCATTCTGCATATGTTATCTAGCTGTAAATGGAGAGTGGGCCTGTAATGTTCATTCCTGATGGCGCCATATATCTGTTTGTGTTGGTGCGTCATAAAACTCCACTTCAAATCAAACTGTATGGAAGCGTCTAACTATCTCATATAAACGGTTTATTATTAAATGCATACAACATACTGCCGATGGGAAGATTTTATGACGACTAGGGTGTTCATTTCATTTTCATATGAGCATACTGCACAGTCTGATAAATAATTTGCTGTAGATAAAATGACACTTTTAAAGGGCACATTCGAGTGTACTAGTATATACATAAATTATAATTATATTTTTTTTTTATTTCACTTTTTCCCAAGTTCTATAATGCCATATAATTATTTTTTGTTTTTATTTTGTGTGTGTGTATATCCTGAAGAAAGCAATAAAAGCCGAAAGCTTTCGATAAAGATTTGTATTTATATTCGCCAATTATCTGCTTAGATTTGACACATAGGATTGCATATATATTTCAATCTCCTCAGTGGAATCCAGGATTGTGTCTTTCCAGAATTCGTGAGGTTATACGTTACATTGTAAATGACTGTATGTTACATTTGAAAAAATACTGGGTAGGGTACGGTGTCCCAGTGGATCGACTCTGAATCGTTAAGCTGGTAGCCCTGTTTATATATATGTAAAAGAACCAAAAGTAGGGAAATCCCGGAGTTGTATGAAACCTTTCGTCCTCTTTCTCAGAATTTGTTCGAAATCGCATTTTATATAAATGTTTGAGAGATGTTATTAAAACCGAATCAAATTTATTGAAAATTGGAAAGAAGAAGAAGAACAGTTGGAAAGAAGAAGAATAAGGAGATGGAGAAGAGAAGAAGAAGAAGAAGAAGAAGAAGAAGAAGAAGAAGAAGAAGAAGAAGAAGAAGAAGAAGAAGAAGAAGAAGAAGACTTGTATAATGTATTCATTCACATCCCTACATCTATTGACTGCAATGCGATTTCAATAATAAAACAATAAAACAAATGGAAGGACTTACGCGATAAATTATGGCACTTCAGAGCATTATCATCACTTTAGGCTGAGTTAGCAAAATATTATTTGTCAGAAAACCTAACTTGACTTGTCTTATAAGTCGATATATAAAGGCTTAAAAGTCGTCTTAATACCTGAAATTGGTGTCCGCGACTGAAATATCGCGATGGCATCCACATGCCACCATACTCGTAGCTACCAGAACACTTTTATTATTATTATTATTGTAGGGCATTTGGCAAACACGCCTACATAGTCTCTGTGGTCGAATGGTTAAAATGCCGTTGCGTTGTAAACATTCTCCTCCCACCGCTACGGGTTCGAATCCCACTGAGAGCTCGACTTGTAAGTGAGGAAGTGTCGATTCTTACGGATGGCGGGAGGTGTATAGTACTGGTTCTACCCAGGAATAGTGGGTGGTCTGCCTCCACCACAAAAAATCGACCGTCATATATAACCTTACATGTGTTGAAAATGACGTAAAACACCATACAAACAAACAAACGAATAAATTACACATTCATTATCCGCGCCAGCAACCCCCAGCTGTCACTGTTGTTAGCAACGGTCGTGGTACGGTGTGGGTATTCTCTTTGTAGAATTAATAGAGAGTCGAATTAGTAAACCCGTCATTCGATGGGTCATATTGTAGATCAATACATTTGTTTCAACAAGTAAGTGTTCAGTATAGAAGATCTATATCGATCGATTCCTCGTCATAAATAGATGATTAACAGTATGGTGTGTCAGTGATTCCCCCTTTACGATTTGAATCACCAGTTGTTCCATTTAATGTCCACTTACACTATAAATACTAAATACGTTGTGCATTCGTGTTACATAACCCTTGTTTAAAATCTTGACCGATTATGTTATTACATTTATAAATTACATACTATTTAAGTATTTATTAAAGAAACTAGCCCGCAAAATCCGTTAATCAAAACTCTGTACAGGTTGTCCAGGTTATCTAATAATGTACATGTGCCGATTGAAAGAATAGGGTTATTGACAACTGTCCTATATATCCATCTCGCACATATAAAACTACATCTTAAAGAGACACACGGCAATCTTGAGTGTTCGAAATGGGTGTCTCGATTTATATATTCAGTATCATTTTCACTTTTGCCCTGCTTACATTAAGATAAATCAAATTTTAAGTATTCACTATTTCGTCTTATTATACTATAAGTTTTAAATATATATAATTGATGCAATAATATCAAAAATTAATAATATGCAAAATCAAATTGCTAAATACTATTATTATTATAATTAATATTAATGATTGAACAAATGCAAGTTATGCAGAAAAACTATCGGGACGCCGCGAGTTTTTAAAAAAAATAAAGATTGCCGTGTGTCCCTTTAAAGTGGCTATGCAGTCAACAACAGCCACATTTTACAACATTTATACACTGTTTCTAAACTTACTGACGATGAGGTATATATATACATAAGAAAACAGTGATACAAAGTATCACAAGTTGGTCAGAACAGTTACATAAGAAAACAGTAAGAGAAATGAATATGATAAAATAAAAATAAACGAACAGTGTGCAGATGTTAGAACATTATTTTTGTAATTGTCAACAATCAAAACACATTTATCATGAACTAATTGAGCACTTGATAAACTGTTCATCATGAGACAAAACGAACATAGCTAGAATATGACGAATTCGTAAATTATCATAGTTACCAAAAAGACAACTTAATGATAATATATTAGCAATTCGATTGAAAGATTATCGTCTGTGAAGGTAATCTCATTTTTTAGCAAAGTAAATTTACATTGAGAAGAAAGGGTTTAATGCTAGATGTTTTTTATTATTGAAATCTGATCAGTAGTTCATGAGAATAAGTAGCAGTGGATCAGACCTACTTAGAGGATGCTTCAGTTAAAGTTTCATCAGCTCTGTTTAATGATTGAAGAGGTGTTGCTTATTTTAAAATCGGACTGCGCCAAAAAGAGAAACATATATAGCTGTACACACAAACAGTGAGATTCAAACACAATTCCTTTATATTATTCTTATAATCAATATTAATTATTGAACAAATGCAAGTTATGTACTAACGGAGCGCTGCGAGCTTTTCAAAAATCAAGATTGTCGTTTGTCTCTTTGATAAAGTTTAACATCAATCAATACTCAGTGACGATACCGACTTGGAACCAGCTGTAACAATTAAGGTAAACAGTTTTAAGATCGGTCCAGGCCAGGCCAGGCCAGGACAATGAGGCCAGGCTAGCTAGGCCAAGTCATGTTTCAGTGTATGCCTATACTTAATTCATTGGAAAAGGAATATCCTGATCTTATTAGAAAATCTAGGATAATCATGTGAAAATAACCACCACCCTGCGGCATACACTGAAACATGGCTTGGCCTCATTAGCCTGTCCTGGCCTGGCCTGGCCTGGCCTGGCCTGGCCTGGCCTAAGATAAATTGGTCGCTTGGGGCTAGTTTAGGTCAGGCCAAGGAGTCAGGGGTTCAAAACTAGGGTTAATGTTTGCGTATCCAAGGTCATTTATGTTTTTTCTACACGGCCAGTGGCTCACATTAAGGTTAGCACCTCTTTCATGGGACAATGCAGCTGTAGGAGTATGTTAGGAATTGTACACCTTGTGAGGGTCATTCAGAAATAAATTGACATGGAATAATGGAAACAAATATAATTTCTAAGCAAGTAACTTCAAGCGTTTAATGCAACAATCACATGAATATAGCATTTAAAACATATCCCTTTGTGTTGTTGGCATAATTACATCGCGTTTTATATTTTGAACTTTGAACAAGTTCTCATGTGAAGTTGCAATCCTTTTGAACAAGCAACCACACAATACAATTATAATACACTAGCTTACAGAGATAGCTAGTGTTAATAATTTGGCTCCTTTAAATACTTAATCTCTTTAAAGAGTCATCTCTCTAGCTTAAAGAGACATCCCAATAGCTTAAAGAGACATCTCTAGTTTAAAGAGACATCTCTCTAGCTTAAAGAGACATCTCTCTAGATTGGAGGGTTATCTCTCTAGCTAAAAGAGACATCTTTCTAGTTTAAAAAGATATCTCTCTAGTTTAAAGAGATATCTCTCTAGCTTAAAAGGACATCTCTCTAGCTCAAAGGGACATCTCTCTAGCTTAAAGAGACATCTTTCTAGTTTAAAGAGACATCTCTCTAGCTTAAAGAGACATCTTTCTAGTTCAAAGAGACATCTCTCTAGCTTAAAGAGATCTCACTAGTTTAAAGAGAAATCACTATAGTTTAAAGAGAAATCACTCTAGTTTAAAGAGACATCTCTCTAGTTTAAAGATACATCTTTCTAGCTTAAATGGACATCTCTGTAGCTTAAAGAGACATCTTTCTAGTTTAAAGAGAAATCACTAGTTTAAAGAGACATCTCTCTAGTTTAAAGAGACATCTTCCTAGTTTAAAGATACATCTTTCTAGCTTAAAGGAACATCTCTGTAGCTTAAAGAGACATCTTTCTATTTTACAGAGAGATCACTCTAGCTTAAAGAGACATTTCTCTAACTTAAAGAGACATATCTCTAGAGTTTAAAGAGACATCTCTTTAGCTTAAAGAAACATCTCTCTAGTAGCTTAAAGAAACATCTCTCTAGTTTAAAGAGAAATCACTCTAGTTTAAAGAGACATCTCTCTAGTTTAAAGCGACATCTTTCTAGCTTAAAAGGACATCTCTGTAGCTTAAAGAGACATCTTTCTAGTTTACAGAGACATCTCTCTAAAGAGACACATCTCTAGAGTTTAAAGATACATCTCTCTAGCTTAAAGAGACATCTCTCTAGATTAAAGAGACATTTCTCTAGCTTAAAGAGACATCAACGTCCGTCCGTTAACTTTTGCTTAAATGACATCTTTGCAAAAACCGCTTGGCAGATTTTAACCAAACTTCACAAGAATGATCATGAGGTCATTGTTGTCACATTTTTATGAATTAGGTCAAGGCGACATCCAAGATGGCCGCCATTACCATATATGGTCAACACAGCTTATTTTCAAGAACCACTGAACATATTTTGACAGTTTTTCAATATAAATGATCGCCATCACTACATAAATTGTACGAATGAAGTTTCCGGGGTCAACAACTTATATAGGGAACAACTTAAAACAGTTGTTTTGAACAACTTACCGGTAAAACAGTTGTTTTCTCTGAAACCACAAGGCACATAGCTCTCATATATTACGTGTAGCATCAGCTTATGGTCTTCTATCAAGTTTGTTCAAATGGTGAAAATGGGGTCAAACCTGGCCCCGCCCCAGAGCTCACATGTTTTGTAAAGACTTATAATCAACAGTTGCTCCCTACAAGGGTAGAGACAAGTAACTGTTGCATTTTGTTGACATGTTCCTTATATATTATTTTACTGAAAACAATAAATTGGCTCAGTGGTACCATTGGTAGACCAGAACGTCAGACTCTGTTCTAAAATAGTTTTAAAATATGGTAGTACGTGTTTGAATCTTATATACAAAACAAAACTTGTTTTTCTCATTGCTATCAACATAACATGATATCATTTTTCCCTCAACAGTTATTTAATTACAGATTCCATAGTTTTAGAAAGAAAACAATATACTGCAAAATCATTCTGAAATAAAGCTTAAATGTACATGCTTTAGAATAACGAACTCGGATTTAATAGTGGTTTGATGGATCCCAGCAATCATTCATTATTGTAACTTGTTTACAATTCTAGGGAGCTGACCCTGTTCTGACCAGACAAAATACATTAATGTCCCATCACCTTGAACTACATTTACTACATTTACTTTTACAAGGTGATTATAATTCAGCCAAGTAGTTATATGGTAAAGCAATACGATAGCAACAGGACACGCTTTTAAACACTTATACATTTTCTGTTTTTAAGGCTCTTCAAGCAAATCACAGCTATCTAATATTGACCTTCGTTTTTAAGGTCGACTAGTATTCTAACTTTCATATGCTATTTAACATTTGCAACAAACACGTTGCATAAACCGACGGTTATTACCACTTTTAAACATGTCTTGGTCATGTGAAAATCTATTCAAATAAGACACAAAGATCATAATATCCCACGTTTCAAGTTTTTATCTTTAAAGAATCTTATTTTCAAATATGATTCACACAATTTACTTTTATGTCTAAACAATGAAGGCCAAACTAACAAAGTTTGATAAAATGAGTTGTGCATCTTGAAAATTGTCACCGAAGGACCATTTTCAACGATTTTAGATATGGTAACCTTGAAATTCAGCTTTTAATGTCAGAATAGAAAAATGCCCATTTTTTAGGTAAAGGGAGACTATGCTATTAAAGGTTTGACCTGATAGCTCTTATAGTTTTCAAGTAATCAATGTGGTTGGGGAAAACAAATATTAAGCGAAATAAAAAAGATCATATCAACCAACATCCGTTGATATCAGTTGCTATCATAATTATAAAGCATTTGAATATGAACACCGCCTCTATTAAAATACCACCTGCTCTTAGACTATACACCATTTGAGTTCCCAAGTGTATTGTTGATGTTTTATTGAAAATGCACCTGTATTCAGAGACCAACTTTGTTTTTCCAATTAGTGGTCTCTTAATAAATATTTGACTAAAATTCATTTCATCTGCCTCTCTATATACATCAATCATTATATCTATGATATAATCCCATTACATATACAATAAAAAGTATGTATTACCAACCCCTTAGGTAATACAAGCCATCAAATACTATATAGAGACTATTACACTACACACCCTACCATTCAGCAACCCATCCACATATCCACCCTACCAAAATGGAACCACTCACCCTTTCAACAATCCATCCACCTATCCATTAACCCACTACCTATTTAATTTTATTTACCATCCATCCACCATCTCACCCTTCCAAAATCATTGTACCAACATATCTTTAACTTATTTATTGAATCATTATCATTGCATTAATATATTGTTGTATATCCTGCCATTCATTTATCAATCACTCACTGACAGACAGTCGTATTATCAATTTCAAACATTAATTTACTTTATTATTCATATCATCCTTATATATTATTGTATTCCCATTTGCACAAGTTTATGTTCCTTCCTTCTACACGTTTCTCATGATTAAAAGCATTGACATGTCATAAGCAATGATAATTCAATGCGATCAAATAACAGGATAAATTATAGTTATCTGAAGTTTAGACGTTTGTGAATGCCCTTCATTGTGAAGTTGGTCAATCAAACCTGACTAAGGACATGACCTGGAACAATAACAATTAAGGTAAACAAGTTTTAGGCCAGGCCAGGTCAATGAGGCCAGGCTAGTTAGGCCAAGACATGTTTCAGTGTATGCCCCACCATGTCAATATGAATCAGTTTTTGAGAGATAAAGTAAACTGGGAAAATGGCCGATAACAGTAAAATGCTTGTTTTATTTCTATTAATTCTGATTTCTTTTTCGCCGCCCCCATTACAGATGTCAAATTGTCTGACATCCAGTGTCGGGGTATACATAGTTCCAATATGTCAGTCAAAACCAATTAACACATACGTGTCGAAGACAACCGACTATGACAGTCGTACCAGAGAGACTGGAGTAACTCAAGTAAATGTATTAGTTTCAAAAACCTTATTAATTGTAAGCACTCCTAAATGAATTCCAAAATATTCACTCCATTAAGAACAAACAAGAGGTCAATGGCCTTTAAGCTCTACTGATAGATTTTGATAGCTAGATCAGCATTCCTGTGAAGTTTCATAAAAATCTGCCAAGTAGTTTCAGAGGAGTAGTCGCTACAAGTTGAAGTGTTTACTATATAACTCTAGGTAAACAAAGATGGCCACTGACAGCCATGTTTAATGTCGAATCAAAATAATTTTCGACAAGGAGCAATATCTTGTCATGCTGATCATTTCAGAAAAGTTCCATATCAATATCACTTACAGTTTTCAAGAAGTAGTCGCTACAAACTTGTTTTTAAAAATCTATGTTTAGCCGTGGTGGCCATCTTGAAATTCCGGCCGACCCGAAATTGTGGTAGGATCAACTAGACATCAAGAGCAACATTCCTGTGAAGTTTCATGAAAATCCGTCAAGGAGTTTCAGAGGAGTAGTCGCTACAAATATTTACTACACAAACTCTATGCAAACAAAGATGACCACTGGTGCCCATGTTTAATGTCGAATCAAAATAATTTTCGTTAAGGATCAACATCATGTCATGATGATCATTTTAGAAAAAGTCCCATATCGATATCACTTACAGTTTTCAAGAAGTAGTCGCTAAAACCTTTTTTTTAAAAATCCGTTTTTAGCCGTGGCGGCCATCTTGAATTTTTGGCCGACCTTTTTTGGAGCAATTAGACATCAGGACCAACATTCCTGTGAAATTTCATAAAAAATCGTCAAGTAGTTTCAGAGGAGTAGTCGCTACAAATGTTTACTATATAAATCTATGTAAACAAAGATAGCCGCTAGCGGCCATGTTTAAAGTCGCATCGAAAGAAATTTCGACAAGGATCAACATCATGTCATGCTGATCATTTTAGAAAACATCCCATATCAATATCACTTACAGTTGTCAAGAAATAGTCGCTACAAATTTATTTATTTTAAATCTATTTTTAGCCGTGGCGGCCATCTTGAATTTCCGGCCAGCCTGAAATTTTTCTAGGATCAACTAGACATCAAGAGCAATATTCCTGTGAAGTTTCATGAACATCCGGCAAGTAGTTTCAGAGAAGTAGTCGCTAACAGTTTTTACTATATAACTCTATGTAAACAGAGATGGTCACCGGCAGGCATGTTTAACGTCGAATCAAAATAATATTCGACTAGGATCAACATCATGTCATGCTGATCATTTTAGAAAAAGTCCCATATCAATATCACTTACAGTTTTCAAGAATTAGTCGATACAAACTTATTTTTCAAAAATCTATTTTTAGCTGTGGCGACCATCTTGAATTTCTGGCCGATCTGAAATTTTGCTAGGATCAATAAGACGTCAAGAGCAACATTCCTGTAAAGTTTCATGATAATCCGCAAGTAGTTTCAGAGGAGTAGTCGCTACAAGTTTTCACTATATAACTCTATGTTAACAAAGATGGCCACTGGCAGCCATGTTTAACGTCGAATCAAAACGATTTTAGTCAAGGACCAACATCATGTCATGTTGATCATTTTAGAAAAGACCATATCAATATCATTTATAGTTTTCAAGAAGTAGTCGCTACAAACTTGTATTTTAGAAATATATATTTGCTTTGGCGGCCATCTTGGATTTCACATCAACATGAATATTTGCTAGGATCAAGTAGACTTCATGGGCAACATTTCTGTAAAGTTTCATGAATATCTATCCAGTAGTTTCAGAGGAGTAGTCGCTGCAAATAAAAGTTTACGGACAGACAGACGGACGGACAGACAGACGACGGACGCCGCACCACGGCATAAGCTCTGCTGATCTCTGAACAGTCGAGCTAAAAAACAACAAAGAACAAAAGTTGGAAATATTTATTAGTTTCTAAAAGGTTTTTAATTGTACAAAACAATAAGGGAAACAATAACATTTCTATTGACTCCAAAATATTCACTCCATTAAGAACAAAAGAACATAATTAACAAAGAACAAAAGTCTGAACTATTTATATTAGTTTCTAAAAAGTTATTATTTGTACGGAAAAACAAGACTCCAAAAATTGACTCCAAAATATTCACTCCAAATTTGACTCCAAGGTCAGTCCAAAATGTGACTCAAGGTCACTCCAATTATTCACTCCACTCCACTCAAGACTCCACACCAAGACTCCACTCTATATAACATACTATGCCCATTCACGACGTATTACACGGTACCGCCCGATTGACGTCCCCATCCGAAAGACTAGGACAACAGTAACTGTCTCGCCAACAGCACACCGACAAATCTCAGTTGCAGCGGATTTAATTCAAGTCCTTCCAGCTTTCCAATGGGCCATGCCAGTCACTCTGGATCAATAAATCGATAAGTTAAGTAATGAGTTAATGTTAATGCTTGATCAATAATTCAAGAAAGTCGTGTTTTCATTGAATACGAGGTGGTTGTGGTGAGGGAAGGGTTTGGCGACTAGAATTGAATTGAATTGGGTTTTAAGGCGCACCAACACATGAAAGGTTATATGGCGCCTAACAGGCATGAACATGCCAGGCTCATCCTCCATGTACATCGAGATAAAATATGGAAAATGGGCCTAGAACCTTCTCACACTGAACTGCGGAGTTGCTGCAAAACTCCATTAAAGTTGGAGCCACGTTTATTGTTTTTCTGCCACTGCTCTTTTGATGTGAGCGAGATGGCACCTGAAACAATGCAGGGATCATGATGAAGACCGTTAATGGACATGAACAAAAAATGATAAAATGAACATGAATTTGGGGGGATTCTACCCATCTGCCTACCCTTCCAAAGGGATCTGAAGTGGCCCTATTCTTTGCCTCGTGACCCACATTAGAAAACAAAAGAAGGCACAATTGAAAACGTGTTTAGATGGGATGACGAGGATGACGAATTTTATGGGATGAGTTGTCCGTCGTCCGTCCGTCCGTTAACTTTTGCCTTGTGAACACTCTAGGACCTTCATTATTAATCGGATATTTCTGAAACTTAGCCAGTGTCTTTATATGTAAGCTCGGAAAAGTTCAAAAACCAGCCAGATCGGTGTAATTTCACCGGAGTTATGGCCCTTGTTTTGCTGAAAAATGCCATATTAAGCTTTGTGAACAATCTAGCACCTTCATTTATTACTTGATCTTTACCAAACTTGCAAAGATTGTTAATAACAATGAAAGCTTGGAAATGTTCGAAAACCAGCCAAATCGAATCAGTAACACCGGAGTTATGACCCTTGTTTTTTCTGAAAATTGCCATTTAAAAGCTCTACTGCAGAGCTTATGGGATGGCGAGTTGTCCGTCGTCTGTCGTCCGTCTGTTAACGTTTGCCTTTTGAACACTCTAGGGCCTTCATTATTAATCGAATCTTTACGAAACTTTGCCAGTGTTTTTATATCAATGAAAGCTCGGACAAGTTCGAAAACCAGCCGAATCGGATACATTTCACCTGAGTTATGGCTCTTGTTTTGCTAAAAAATGCCATATTAAGCCTTGTGAACACTCAAGCACCTTCATTTATTATTTGATCTTTACCAAACTTTTAAAGATTGTTAATATCAATGAAAGCTCGGACAAGTTCGAAAACCAGCCAAATCGGATTAGTAACACCGGAGTTATGGCCCTTGTTTTTTCTGAAAATTGCTATTTTCTGCCTTATGACCGCTCTAACACCTTCATTTATTATTTGATCGTTACCAAACTTGCACAGATTGTTAATACCAATGATAGCTTGGACAAGTTCGAAAATCAGCTAAATTGGGTCATTAACACTAGAGTTATGGTCCTTGTTTTTTTCTGAAAAATGCCATTTTCTGCCTTGTGGACACTCTAGCACATTCATTTATTATTTGATCTTTACCAAACTTGCATAGATAAGCTCAAACAAGTTCGAAAACCAGCTAAATCGGATCAGTAACACCGGAGTTATGGCCCTTGTTTTTTCTGAAAAATGCTATTTTCTGCCTTGTGAACACTCTAGGGCCTTCAATATTAATCGGACCTTTACTTAACTTTGCCAGTGTCTTTATATCAATGAAAGCTCGGAAAAGTTCGAAAACCGGCAAGATCGAAATAATTTCACCGGGTTATGGCCCTTGTTTTGCTGAAAAATGCCATATTGAGCCTTTTGATCACTCTAGCACCTTCATTTATTACTTAATCTTTACCGAACTTGCACAGATTGTTAATATTAATGAAAGCTCGGATAAGGTCGAAAACCAGCTAGATCGGACCATTAACAGCGGAGTTATTGCCCTTGATTTAGTTAAAAATGCTATATTTTGCCTCATTAAGACGATACGGCCATTTATGTTCCATCCAATCTTTACCAAACTTTACCATATTGTTTATATAAATGAAAGCTCGGATAAGTTCGAAAACCAGCTAGATCGGACCATTAACAGCGGAATTATAGCCCTTGATATTTTGCCTCGTTAAGACGATAGGGCCTTTATCTTTACCAAACTTTACCAGATTGTTTATATAAATGAAAGCTCGGACAATTTCGAAGACCAGACATATCGGACCAGTAACAGGGGAGTTATGGCCCTTGGTTAGTTAAAAATGATATATGTTGCCTCGTTAATTCGATAGGGCCTTCATATTTCATCTGATCTTTACAAAACTTTACTCGATTGTTTATATCAATGACAGCTCAGACAATATCGAAAACCAGCCAGATCGGACCAGTAACAGATGAGTTATGGCCCTTTATTTAGTTAAAAATCCTATATGTTGCCTCGTTAAGACGATAGGGCCTTCATCTTTCATCCGATCTTTAAGAAACTTTACCAGATTGTTAATATCAATGAAAGCTTGGACAAGTTTGAAAACATCCAGATTGGACCATTTACATCGGAGTCATGGTCCTTCATTTCTGAAATATGCTATATCTTGGCCTCATTAAGACGAAAGGGCCTTCATTTGGCCGGATTTCATTGAAACTTTGCAGGGATGATCAGTACCAAGCCTAGTTGTACATAGTCGCCGTGTTCCAGTTGAATGATTTTGGCGGAGTTAGTTCTCCTGAGCCCCTGGCCGGATTAAACGAAACTTGTTAGGGATGATCAATTCTATGTTTAGTCGTGCAAATCATCGCCGTGTTCCGGTTGAATGATTTTTGGCGGATTTATGCCCTTTAAAGGTTTTAATACACAAACTTTGTTCTAATTCTCCTGAACCCCTGGCCGGATTTAAACGAAGCTTTTTAGGGATGATCAATTCCATGTCTAGTTATGCAAATCAGTGGCGTTTTCCGGTGGAATGATTTCTTTGGCAAAAGTATGGCCCTTTAAAGGTTTTAATGCACAAACTTTGTCTGCTCTACTTCTCCTGAACCCCTCGCGATTTCAATGAAACTTTGCAGGGATGATCAGCACCAAGCCTAGTTGTGCACGTCATCGTCACATTCCGGTTTACAGATATTTGGCAGAGTTATGGCCCTTAAAGGATTTTGATACCACATTTGTTTTCCGGGCTAGTTCTCCTGAACCCCTGACTGGATATAGACGAAACTTGACAAGGATGATTAGTATCAAGCCTAGTTGTGCATATCATCGCCATATTTCGGTTGAATGATTTTTGGCAGAGTTGTGACCCTTTAACTGTTTTAATATACAAACTTTGTCCTGATTAGTCTCTTCTGAACTCTTTGCAGATTTCAGCGAATTTTGGCGAGGATGATCAGTACTAAGCCTAATTTCACCTGTCATTGCCATGTTCTGGTTGAATGAATTTTAAAAGACTTATGGCCCCTTATACATAAACTTTATCTTGAGCCAGTAGAGCGTCCATATGCCCTCTTGTATGTGAAGCCATAACCGTCAAAATGTGGATATTTACAAACCATTCAATGACAGGCCATTTAATTTAACATGAAGTCATTTGATGACGTACATATTGATTCGATGCGACGTGTAAACTCGGTTCATTCGTCACAAAGTGAATTGATACGGTTCAAAGTGAAATGATACGATGTAAAATTTCAAACCATACGACGCAAAGTCATTTGATGACGTACATATTGATTCGATGCGACGTGCAAACTCGGTTCATTCGTTACAAAGTGAATTGATACGATGTAAAATTTCAAACCATACGACGCAAAGTCATTTGATGACGTACATATTGATTCGATGCTCTGTTCATTCGTTACAAAGTGAATTGATACGGTTCGAAGTGAAATGATACGGTATAAACTCGGTTCATTCGTTACAAAGTGAATTGATACGGTTCGAAGTGAAATGATACGATGTAAAATTTCAAACCATACGACGCAAAGTCATTTGATGACGGATGACGTACATATTGATTCAATGCGACGTGTAAACTCGGTTCATTCGTTGCAAAGTGAATTGATACGGTTCGAAGTGAAATGATACGATGTAAAATTTCAAACCATACGACGCAAAGTCATTTGATGACGTACATATTGATTCGATGCGACGTGTAAACTCGGTTCATTCGTTACAAAGTGAATTGATACGGTTCAACGTGAAATGATACGATGTAAAATTTCAAACCATACGACGCAAAGTCATTTGATGACGTACATATTGATTCGATGCGACGTGTAAACTTGGTTCATTCGTTACAAAGTGAATTGATACGGTTCGAAGTGAAATGATACGATGTAAAATTTCAAACCATACGACGCAAAGTCATTGAAGACGTACATATTGATTCTATGCGACGTGTAAACTCGGTTCATTCGTTACAAAGTGAACTGATACGGTTCGAAGTGAAATGATCGGGCGAAAACACAGTCGGTGCGATGCAAACGCAATCCGTTCGACAGAAACTGATTTCATTACGTGCAAAGTGAAACGGTGCGACATCTGGCGGCGATATTTGCCACATCACTTGCAGGGTTATTTCCTCTACATAATATATGATAAATCAAAGTACTAAAAGTACTGAGAATGCAAGGTTTGATAGGAAAGACTGTATGGATATTTGCACGATCAAATGTCCATAAATTTTACATAGTTTTAGCCAACTTGGCGATCTTTGGCGACCTACCAAAATCTTAGAGGGTCAATCCATTCCAAATATATTGTGACAAGGATTTGGCAATTCACAGCATTTAAATTCTGATGGAAATTGTTGCAAATTATTGGGAAAGCATCATAGATTTTAAAAAATAACAACTCTAAGCAATTTATTGCAAAATGGTATTCATTACAAGGGCCCAAACATGGCCCATTTTAAATCCATTGACATCTGAAATTTGTTCAGGAATTCTGAAAACCTATCTATGAAAGGCCAATCATAGGTACAGGTATTCAAAATTATATCATCGCAGTATCTTGATTGGTCAGTGAGTTTTTTCCTTATATAAGTTGTACCGAAAAATGGTACCATTCCCAATTTGGCAAAAAGTAAGTTTTTTCCCCATTTTTTTTTAAATATTTTTGAATGAAACTTTTAACAAAAAAAGAGGAAAACTATATGCTTTTACGGGATGGTAATTAAATACTACAAAAGAATGTATAAATGGTAATGTGTTTGCAAAGTATTTAAGCATACAATATTTCAGGCTTGTGTTTGTAAAGTATTTAAGCATACAATATTTCTTGCTGTTGGTTAATCAAACAATTAAACCTTGTCACTGTTCTTCGAGCTAGCATTTATTGAAATTCTACAACAAATTTATATAAAAACAAGCTTTATAATAAACTTTATTAATTTCTAAGTCGAATTAAGTCAATTAATTACTTGTATAAAGCGAGTAAGTCACGAAAAATAAAGTATTATCGGCATTCACAAATGTCTGTCTTCCGTCCCCGATGTTTTTATCGGCGATTTTCTCCAGTCTAACATCGATTTTCTGCATATAAAATGCAAGAAAAAAAGCTTGTTGTATTGTTTCCTTGTATTGTGATTTGTACGCTACCCACTTTCGGAAACCTTAAAAGAAGTAAAAAAACTGCGTACTATACGAGGTAACATACGGTAGCTAGGTAGCTAGATTTGTATTTTTTGTTTTCAGTTAATACTACAGTAAAGTTTCTTTTCAATGTGTGGGACAGACATAGAGAAGTTGAATCAACGGGTAGTGCCTCTTGTTAAGTTATTTGTCCCTGCAGCAGAAGACATTTTCTAGGTTACGCCACTGAACTTGGACAAGTTCAAAACCAGTTGCATCAGACTAGACACATCAGAGTTATAGCCTTTGATTTTTTAAACAAGAAATCCGTGGATTCACATGTTTCGCCTAACGGGGGCTGGACTTAAAAATAAAACGGTCAATGATGCTTAAATGAGGTTGAAAACATTTTAGTAACTAAAAACAATGGAGTTTGCCGTTTGCTGAGATGACATTTAAGTGCATTTGTTTAAAAGTAAATGCCATTCTTTTAAAAACAAGAGGCTCAAGAGGGCCTGTGGATGCTCTACTGGCTAAAACGGCTCTTACATCAAGGGTTGTCGACATAAAATTCCCATTAGTATTTTTTTTCAAACATCGCAAAAACAACAGGGATAGGATGGCCTTAGATCGCTCACCTGGTAATCATGGGAAATAAGTCTGCTGTGTCTAGTCTGGCATGGGTATTTTTTAATTTGTCCCACTTCTAGGAATGAAATTTTATAAAAATGGGGCGGGATGGTGGAGGACGGGGTTATATTAACATTCTAAACAAATATGGTAAAGATCAGATAAAAAATGAAGTAACTACAGATTTAACAAAGGAAATACAATATAGCATTTTTCAGCAAATCAAGGGCCATAACCTGTCGTTACTAACAAGATCTAGCTGGTTTTCGAACTTCTCCGAGATTTCATTGATATACCGCGATTTGCACAACTAGACATCATACTGAGGCTACTGCCAACTTTTGTAGAAAGTTTAGGAGGAGTAGCGCCGACGAGAAATTTAAATGTGAAAGTGCCATAACTCCGTCAGAAATCAGCGAACTGGGAAAAAGCGCGATATGCACAACTAGACATCTTACCGATGCTTCCTGCCAAGTTTCGTCGAAATCCAACAAGGCTTTAGAAGGAGTAGAGCTGACAAGAAATTTAAAAGTAAAAATGTCAAGGGGCCGTAACTCCATCAAAAATTAACGAACCAAAAAAAATAATGAAATAAAAAAATATACATATATATTTTTTTTTTTAAAAACAACAACAAAAAAATAAACAAAAAACATTTAAAACAATAAAACAATAAATATATCAAACAACAATTTTTTTTTAAAAATAATCAAAAAATAAATAAAAAAATAAAAAATTATATATATATTTAAAACAAAATTAAACAAAAAAAACGTACAAATAATAAAAGAAAATATACTAATAATAAAAAAAAGGCAAAATATCTGGTAAAGTTTGGTAAAGATCAGATGAAAAATGAAAGCTCTGTCGTATTAACGAGGCAAAATATAGCATTTTTTAACTAAATCAAGGGCCATAACTCCGCTGTTACTAGTCCGATCTGGCTGGTTTTCGAACTTGTGCGAGCTTTCATTGATATTAACAATATGTTAAAGTTGTGTAAAGATCGGATGAAAAATGAAGGCCCTTGGCCAGTAGAGCTAAAAATCATCAGCTCCAGAAAGGTCAAGGTCATAGATGAAATCCCTGGATCTAAAAAGATGCACTACCCAAGACACAACTATGTCAAAATAGAATATGTTTTCTTCCAAAGATTAAGCTATAAATTAGATTTAAATTATCTAGTGCATAATTATAGTTCATGAGAGAGTGATGTAAATGTAACAATTAAAGTTATCTGCCCTTTGCTTGGATGGTGAAGGTCACATCCACATTTGCTTTGTCACGTTGCAATGTACCACTCAAGATACAACTATAAGCAAAGAGTGCATACAGTTTGTGAAAAAGTGACCTAAACGCAAAAGTTGAAGGTAACAATTAAGTTATCTGCCCTTTGCTTGGAGGGTCAAGGTCACTTTCACATTTGTTTTGTCACGTTGTGATGTACCACTCAAGATACAACTTAAGCAAAGTGTTAAAGGTCTAGTGCATACAGTTTGTGAAAAAATGACCTAAATGCAAAAGTTGAACCTAACAATTATTAAGTTATCTGCCCTTTGCTTGGAGGGTCAATGTCACTTCCACATTTGCTTTCTCACGTTACGATGTACCACCCGAGATACAACTATAAGCAAAGTTTGAAAGGTCTAGTGCATACAGTTTGTGAAAAAGTGACCTAAACGCAAAAGTTGAACCTAAAAAGTATTAAGTTATCTGCCCTTTGCTTGGAGGGTCAAGGTCACTTCCACATTTGCTTTGTCACGTTGTAATGTACCACCCAAGATACAACTACAAGCAAAGTTTGAAAGGTCTAGTGCATATAGTTTGTGAGAAAATGACCTAAACGCAAAACTTGACGCCGCCGGAGAAGCAACACCTATTCTCTTTTTTTCTTCGAATAGGCGAGACAAAAACTGTTTTCCGGCCTTAGACTATTCAAGCCAGTAGAGTGATACAGGCCCTCTTGTGCATCTTGTTCCCGGAAGACTACTTAATACACGCCACTCTATAAATGACATAATTTTAGACATGGAAGTCATCTTGAGTGACAGTTTGGTCATGAACACAAATCACAAATCTGTCTATCCATCAGCAATTTCATAAAATAATATTCTAGTCTAGATTTGAAACAGTTTAATGACAATTGATCACAATATATTTGGAATGGATTGACCCTCTAAGATATTGGTAGGTCGCCAAAGATCGCCAAGTTGGCTAAAACTATGTAAAATTTATGGAAATTTGATCGTGCAAATATCCATACAGTCTTTCCTATCAAACCTTGCATTCTCAGTACTTTTAGTACTTTGATTTATCAAATATTATGTAGGGGAAATAACCCTGCAAGTGATGTGGCAAATATCGCCGCCAGATGTCGCACCGTTTCACTTTGCACGTAATGAAATCAGTTTCTGTCGAACGGATTGCGTTTGCATCGCACCGACTGTGTTTTCGCCCGATCATTTCACTTCGAACCGTATCAGTTCACTTTGTAACGAATGAACCGAGTTTACACGTCGCATCGAATCAATATGTACGTCATCAAATGACTTTGCGTCGTATGGTTTGAAATTTTACATCGTATCATTTCACTTCGAACCGTATCAATTCACTTTGCAACGAATGAACCGAGTTTACACGTCGCATCGAATCAATATGTACGTCATCAAATGACTTTGCGTCGTATGGTTTGAAATTTTACATCGTATCATTTCACTTCGAACCGTATCAATTCACTTTGTAACGAATGAACCTAGTTTATACCGTATCATTTCACTTCGAACCGTATCAATTCACTTTGTAACGAATGAACAGAGCATCGAATCAATATGTACGTCATCAAATGACTTTGCGTCGTATGGTTTGAAATTTTACATCGCATCAATTCACTTTGTAACGAATGAACCGAGTTTGCACGTCGCATCGAATCAATATGTACGTCATCAAATGACTTTGCGTCGTATGGTTTGAAATTTTACATCGTATCATTTCACTTTGAACCGTATCAATTCACTTTGTGACGAATGAACCGAGTTTACACGTCGCATCGAATCAATATGTACGTCATCAAATGACTTCATGTTAAATTAAATGGCCTGTCATTGAATGGTTTGTAAATATCCACATTTTGACGTTTATCATATGGCTTCCCATACTCTTGGGCTTCTTGTTTGCTTTGTGACCACTCTTAGAACTTCATTTATTATTTGATCTTTACCAACCTTGTACAGGTTGTTAATACCAATAAAAGCTCCGATAAGTTCGAAAACCAGCTAAATTGGTAAGTAACACCAGAGGTATGGCCCTTGATTTTTCTGAAAAATGCAATTTTCTGCCTTGTAAAAACTCTAGCACCTTCATTTATTATTTGATCTTTACCAAAATTGCACAGATTGTTAGTTGTTAATACCAATGAAAGCTCGGACAAGTTCGAAAACCAGCTAAATTGGGTCAGTAACACCAGAGCTATGGCCCTTGTTTTTTCTGAAAAAATGCCACATTAAGCCTTGTGAACACTCGAACACCTTCATTTATTATTTGATCTTTACCAAACTTGCAAAGCCAGTAGAGCTAAAAACCAGCCAAATCGGATTATTGCAGATGGGCTATGAAAGAAAACCAATAATAAAAATAGTTTAAATTTATTGGAATAAACTGGCCATGGCTTCAGCATAATATAACAAGAAACATAATGTGCATATCAAGTGTGCAGTCACGATACTTATAACAATTTTTTTGAAAAATGGTCATAGCTCAGAGCAAGTTTTGAAGTGAATAAAAACTGTACTCATTGAACCCTGGGTTTAGACAGTGAAGTTACTTCACTGGTTTAGATGTTCACCAAGCCAGATATTTAAAATTTAGTTGCTTTCCTTCAAATGTTCTCGTAAAATAATTACTACACACTGCTGTGACCGCGACATACTGCCAAAACTGCTGAATAGACAGCGCTGAAGCCACGACGGTAGGAACGCGATTCTTAAAAACATCAACCCGTCCGCATAAGCCCAACACCACCATTTCTAGTATAACGTACCTGAAATATATATAAACAAACCAAGCAAAGCAGATTGAGCAAAATATATAGTCATTAAAATGGGGGGTATGGGTGGGTGGGTATTTTTTTTTTTATAAATGACCGAGATACATGCTATACTTTTGATTTTAATCTACAACCATCTGCCTACTCGACGCCATTGATAAAGGCTGAATATACGGTGTAGGGTACAAATAACTAAATCGTAAAACTAACAAACAAGAGGCCCAAGAGGGCCTGTGGTCGCTCTACTGGCTCTTATAACATTGATGTATTGAGTCCGACTATGATTTATGTTTTTTTGAAAGTTTTGTATGAAATTATTCACTCTGGAATTCATTTTGCTGTCAATTTTAATGTTTTACTATGTTTGTAATGTACAGGTCTATGTTTCACATAAAGACAAAACAAGAGAAAAATAGTATAATATATTGGCTTTAACAAAGAACAGTACACACAATGTTAAGTATATCAATTTATTTTAAGACTTATCTAAAGATAAACAAAAACGACCAACTGTAATATAATATCAGTTAAAAGTATCACAATTAATGGCACATCAGACTATATGCTAATTAATCAAGTAGAAATGGGTTTTACAGTACACCATCAGAAAATGTCATATCAATGGCATTGGCAGAAAATGCCATCACTCATTAGTTGAATTAAACTGAATTGGGTTCACAAAAAAGGCTATATGGCGCCAAACATGGATGAACATGCCACGTTCATCCTCCATTTACATAGAGATAAAATATGGGGTCTAATGATATATTCGTTTTATACATATGAGCAGAGAATTAAAAAGGTAATGAAAGTAATTATGATGATATACAAAATATATATTGTTGTTGTTTTGATGCCAATGGGATGAACATGTCAGGTCCACCGACAATTTATATCGAGATAAAGATATGCAGAATGGGCATAGAACGATTTCTGGAACAATGATGCATATGAAACAATACAGGTATAATGAAGACCTTTAATGAACATGACAAAAACGACAAAATGAACATGAATTTAGGGTGGTTTTAGATCTCTGCCTAGATCGGCAGTTCACTATTCTTACCAAGGAATGAAAACAGAAAACCTTAAAAAAATTAATAAATATATATATACTTCATAATGCAACATGATATGAAAACAGGATTGATTAACAGTAAATTCAACTTTACATTCCCAAAACAGATAAGAATTGAATTTCGTTGTCCTGCTCACCAACCAAAAGGTCATGTGGTGCCATCAAGAACAAACACTTTGAGTGCACTGTCCTTTTAAATTTGAAATATATATCCAAAATATACCTAGAATTTTCTCAACTGCAGAGCTGCATATTATATTGCATAAACTCCATTTACAGTCATAAAACACATTAAGTCGTTGTACAACTAAAGCATATTGGTAATTCAATAGCTACACTATTAGATATTAAAAATTATTTTATCTGTTTTCTTCTATGCCTTGCCAAAACAAAATGCAAGAAATATTATGGATTCAGATGGTAAACAATATTAAAAATTGTGCTATCCATTATCTTCTGTGCCTTCCCAAAAAAAATGCAAAAAATGTTGAGAATAAAACTGGCATATTCCTTTACGCCACCACAATTCAATTTTAAAAAATAAATATGATTAAACAAAAGTAAATGAATAACCAGTCACTATTATAAATCACACGATGACCATGTTTCATTCAAGTGTACATGGACTGAACAGAATTGAATTCAATTGGCTTTTAAGGTGCACCAACACATGAACGGTTATATGGCACCTAACAGGAATGAACGTGCCAGGGTTATCCTCAATTTACATCCAAATGAAATGTGTAGAATGGGCCTAGAATCTTCTTACCTGCAGAACTGCAGAGTGGCTGCAAATTCTATATTTGACACTCCATTTATGATGGAGCCACATTTCCATGTTTGCATAGGCGGTGTCATGATAAAGACCTTGAATGAGCATGATAAAAAATGACAAAATGAATATGAATGGAAGAGGTGGGGAGAGGTGGTCCTACCTCTCTGTATGTGACAGTGTTTGTGAGATTTCACTGGTTGTATTCTACCCCGGCAACAACACCACAGGGATTATTCAAGTGTACATGATAAGAGTGTTTTTGAGATTTCATCGATTTTAACTGCGCCATTTTTATGTAAACCTTTTTTGTTTTGTTTTTTGTCCATATCACAAACATTGAATCTATGGTAAAAACTGTAATTCCATGTGTATATATGTTTTCATTTCCATATGTTTCAAATCATCTTTATGGAAATGGTTGAAAGTTCCTTTTTGTTTGTTGGATCTCCAGTAATCATGTCTAGTTCTCTTTAGCTTTGGTTGAGGTTTTCTGTAAGCGTTTATGGCAGGCAGTTTTTGCGATCCTGGAATGGTCACACTTGGAAAATATATGCACTTTCAATTATGACACTTTTTCACTTATACTGGAACACAACACTACCGGTATATGTTTCCTTCCATGGCGAGGTCAGGTTATATATGGTCTTCAAGCACAAATATGAATTCAGTTGTTTGCAGAATGACCTGTTTAATATGGAAATGATGATGGATAGTCTGTTGCAATTTGGAATAAATCATTTTGTCTAAATGTTGCTGAACAATACATGAAATATGAAACCAATAGGTGTTACAGCATAATTGTTCTTGTGCAACTTTGCAAGCTTAGAATTATCACATCTGAAGTTGTATGTGCTACCGATGATGCTTCAGTCATTCTGGAACAAAACATTAATATTTCCTTTCATAGATCAGAGTATATTATATCTTGATGTGTAAACAATCACCACAGTTCTGAAACTATATTCTGTTTGTGGATAAACTTCTTAAATGTTCACATCCTGATATTGCCTGTTGCAGTTTATGATATGTCCGATCAATATATATACCTATTCATCAACCTTGCTGAACTATAAGCTAAACACAGAACCAATGTTAACATTGGCAAAGCTGTTCTTGTTGAGTAATGTCATGTAATGTCAAAGCTGTTATCTCCAAGCTCTTATACTGAGAAATGTAATGTAATGTCAAATCTGTTATCTCCAAGTCGTTATCTGTTATCTGGCTGTTGACTGTTCCAAGTCGATAAACATCTTCATCACTATTTGTGTTGCGTATTATTCTTTTCTCTGTATATTTAGTGCAGTGCGAGTATACGGTGTCATTGTTTTTGGGTGCTGTGGATTCTACTGGACATTTTTCTCGTTTTTATTTAATCGCAAACCTGTTCTCTCAAAGACAGTTTATGTGATAAAGATGTTGTAAAACTATGGTCTTCCTGACTGTCTTTTACCATGTAAAACGATATATTACCATTGTTTTAATGTTTGGTAATTTGAAGAATCCTTGTTGTCTATTAAAAGTGCATGGTATTATTATCAAGTGTTCACAGACCAGGTGCTTGAAATCTGACCATATCGCTATGTCCATATTACAGTCTTTTACGTCATCTTCGCCAAACTTGGTGTCATAATATAGCAGAATATGATAATACAAGTCAACATCTGAACAAGTTAACAAATAATACTAATAAAACTACCTAGTATACAAAGTCTGTTATTCATCTAATTAATCATGTTTTATCGTTATATTAATCTTAAAACGTTCATAACAGCTCACGTATTTAAAGTGACACACGATAATCTTGACTGTCTTTAAACTCACAGATTTATTTAAGTTTCTCTACATAACTTTGATATTTATGAATCGTTACCACGTATTATTAGAAAAGTTCAAAACAATTTTTATTTGGCATATTATTAATTGGTGATGACATTGCCCTGATAAGATATAATTTAACCCTACAGTAGAATATCTAAGATAAAACTAGAACTATCACTGAAAGTGATGAATACCCTCGAGTAAACAAAGTCAAATGGCCATAATTCGGTAATAAATAAGGCAATCAACAATGGCAGATGTAGAGGGACATAAGGTCATCAGTTGTTATGTGTATATGAAGTTTGGGAACAACCCATTCAAAACTATTTGAGAAATGGTCGTTACGGGACGAGACATGACATGACGCGCACAACAAAAATGTGTTACGTGAGGCGTGAGGACAACGTGATTTATGAATTGAATTAAATTGAATTAGGGTTTTAAGGCGCACTAACATATGAAAAGGTTATATGGCGCCTAAAAGGCATGAACATGCCAGGCTCATCTTCCATGTACATCGAAATAAAATATGGAAAATGGGCCTAGAACCTTCTCACCCTGAACTGCAGAGTTGAGGCAAATTCTATCGTAGAAACTCCATTTACGCTGGAGCCACGTTATTGTTTTTCTGCCACTGCTCTTTTGATGCGAGCGAGATAGCACCTGAAACAATGCAGGGATCATGATGAAGACCTTTAATGAACATGAACAAAAAATGATAAAATGAACATGAATTTGGGGGGATTCTTCCCCTCTGCCTACCCCTCCAAAGGGATCTGCAGTGGCCCTATTCTTTGCCCCGTGACCAAACGGGGCCCCCGGCAACCACACGTGATTTATGAAATTATAGGTATAATTAAGTTCTCTTTTCTTTTTTTTTAATACATATGCATGCAGATTTAAGTTAAAATCATGACTGATATTGGACTAATAGCACTAGGGGTTTGTAATAAATTGAATTGAATTGGTGTTTTACTGCGCATCAACACAAGAAAGGTTATATGGTGCCAAACGGGGAATAACATGCCAGGTACATCTAGATAAAAATATGGAAAATAGCCTAGAACATTCTAACGTGCATAACTATAGATTTGCTTCAAATTCTATTGTAGACACTGCATTTAAGATGGAGCCACATTTCCACATGCGGTGTCATGAAAAAAACGTTGCATGAGCATGATAAAAAAATGACAAAATGACAATGAAGGTGGGGTTCTATCCCTGTGCCTCTGGCAGAATTTGCAGTGGTTGTATTCTACCCTGGCAACCACATGGGGAGCATATTAATAATTATTCATGATATAGTGCAAATGATAGATTTATTCTTATGACACAATATGTAAGAAAAATGGGAAGTCATATTTATACCTTTTGTTGTACAGATAAAAAAAAGTATAATACTCTAATGACCTTTATAACAATAACTCTCATTTCTAGCATCAGAAATATATATATTCAATTATGTAAGATTGCCCCCATTCAATACAATCCGCACAAAACATCAAATGTTAAGAAAAAGGGGCCTTAACTTTGCAAACACAAGATTGATTTTGTTTTACGGGATGCTAACCAATCAAGATGTGCATAACAGTTTGATATGCACGTCTTGATAGGTTAGCATCCTGTAAAGTTTCGAAACAATCGGTTGAAAACTGTGAGAGGAGATAAACACACAAACTTTTCAGGACGAACAGATGGAATTGAATTGAATTGAATGTTGTTTAACGGCTCATCAACACAGTATAGGTTATTTAGAGCCGCCCCAGAGAGAGGGGAATCCGGGAACCTGCCCTACTGTTATTATCGAATAGATTCCTATGGTTCTTTTACGTGCTAGGAGGATAGACCGATACACGGGAAAGCCCGGTTTACGTCCCTATCCGACGGACGAGGCTGATGGATGGACATGTGCAATGCTATATGCGTCCTCACCATTTGGTGGTGGCGGCATAAAAATTATAATATGAATACCAAACTCTAATAAATAAAACAAAATCTTCTTAATACACAAAAGTTCATAATAACAAGTGCATTGATGTGGTCAGTTAACAATTAAAGTATAGTTAAACCTGTATTTACAGACCAAGTTTATGAAGAGATATCTCAATGGAAGAGTAATATTATTAACATAGGTGGTCTCTTAATACAGGAGTGTTTTAATTTAAAACAATACAATTAGGAAATGAAATGGTGAGCAATATATTGCAGTAGGTGGTTTCTTAATAGGTCTCTTTACCAAGTTTGATTACATATATATACAGAAAAATGGCGGTCAACCCATTTCTGACATAAACCGCCTTATTCCTACTGACTGCATTATGCAGTAAGTAGGAATAAATTTACATTGGTGGGTTGAAGAATAGAGTAAGAATAGAGTACTAGCATATCAAACTAATATTGTTGTTTTTTAAAGTCATAAACTGTTTATTGTCAATTTTCTAGATACAATCTGTGATGAATGACTCTTTAATGAGCTATTGCGGTATAAACTAAGGCATGATCTGACCAAACACACTCTATCACTTCATTTTTGATGAATTCAATGTTTGAGTAAACATGATCAATAAGCGATTCTGAATCATGAGTCGCTTTCTGAACAACTTGCTTGCAATGAAATTGTTCTTCAATGAAGGCACTGACTGTATGTTCTTGTAAGATATCAGAATTAAAGTCGCCTTGAATTACAAATTCTGTATTGTATTTGACTGGTGACACAAAGTCGAGTAAATGTTTTCTCAAGGAACTTATTGAACATGAGGGAGACCTGTACAATGTAACAACAATTATTCTTCACATGTCAAACAAAAGATCTGTCAGAACAATTTCAAAATCTTGTTGAATGAGTGTTTTGTTTTGAACAACAGGGATACCTTCTTTAAAATACAATGCAATACCCCGGTGGGGCCTTGTGTTCCCAATTTGGTACCCGTCTGCTCTGAATATCTGATAACCTGGTACATTCAAAGTATCCATTTCATCTTCAGCAGTAAGCCATGTTTCAACAAGACAAACCATGTTTGCATCTTGAACATTTGGTTCCTGGAAAATCTCATCTTTATGATTTTTCAAAGATCGAGTATTCAAAAATACAAGTTTTGCCAGAGTGTCTTGAATTTGATATAGTGGAACATAACACAAAGTAAGAACTTGTTCATTTCGTAACCTAGTCAATTCTTTTTTGACTTTTTCAGACACTGATATCTTTGTTTCATTTAGATTCAAAATATTGAGACCCTGTAGTGTTCTTGCTCTGCTAATGGCAACGTAGTGTGCATGAGGAAATACTCGTGTACCAGACATGTCAATAACAACTTCATTCAAAGTGTCACCTTGTGATTTATGTATGGTTTTGGCTGCAGATTGGCGAAGTGGGAATTGAATCCTCATAAATGTCTTTCTGAAGTAAAAGAAGTTTCTTTTCATATCAAAAATTGGTGTCCAAGAAGGATCAATACCAATATGATATAAATGTCTATATTTAGCACGCCATTCAGAACCTACGTTTTGGTCATAGAATTGTACCCAAACAATACTTGGTCTATTTGTATTTTGTTGTTTGCTTTCTATGAATTTAATACAACAACTTGAACCATTGGCTAATCCATCATTAACATCAAGATTTGCACATAGATCATACGTCATTGCAACAGCTGTACCTAGTTTCTTTTGCAAACCAGCCGTTTTTGAGGCATCATTTGGCAATCTAGAAATTAATTGCTCTTTTACAGATTGAGTATCATCTCCTATTACAGCATCTAAAGCTGTTGTCACAATTTTTATACTAGGTGATAAAACGAAAGCTTGTTTGTTAAATGAATCCACGCTGGCATTTGTGCTGAAAAGGTGAATAGCATTCTTTGGATAATCTGGATTTGTTGTTTTGATTTCACGCTTTTTTAGAACTTCAATATCGCTTTGTTCATGCTTTCCTTCACGTAACCTATTCAAAATCTCTGCAAACTCCTTGTCATCTTTTTGTCTCATAATTTCGTCAAGTTCATGCATTGCAAATAATTCCTGCCACAAATTTGTTGCAAGAGGACCAAAGTTGTTTTTCAAGTTTTCAAAAATCCATCCATCCATAACAGGCTTCAATTGAAACAGGTCGCCAATCAGAATCATGTGAACACCGCCAAAAAACAAAGTTGAACCTTTAATTTGTTGAAGCCTGTGATTGATTAGCATCAGCATGTTGTTTCCAACCATTGAAACTTCGTCAATCATTACAACAGCGAGATCTCTGTATATGGTTCGCAAGGTATTAAGTGTGTCGCTATCTAATGGTTTGATGGAGTAGCCTTGACTAGCCGGGATACGAAATGCTGAGTGGATAGTCATCCCACTTATGTGAAAAGCAGCTTTTCCAGTAGGTGCACACAAAAGTACTTTGCATACATCAGGATTGTCCCCTGCCGAAGAAGACAAATGTCGCATCAAAGCTTCATGTAAAGCTGAGACAACTACTGATTTTCCAACACCTGCACCACCAGATAGAAATGCATGCAAAGGCTCCAGGTTTCGTTTGATACTTTGCAGAACATGCTGTAAGAACTCTTGTTGCTTTCTATTTAGCGATTGCAGTAGAGATCTATAATTTGCATCAGACATTCGTTTAGTATTAACAGTAATATCTACCAATGCTACTGAAGCACCGATGTCATTTCCTATGTCATATTGACGTTGTACTTCCGGACGATCTGGATCAAAATAAACAAACTGGTCACTTGCCACCGAACCCGTGTGCATGTCATCAGATTCTCTTTGCTCATTGCTTGGTGCTATTTCATCGAAGTTCAAGTCATCAGCAGCCCTTTCCATTGCCTCATTTAACTGATCAACATTTTTCTCATATTCTCTGACTTTAAAGTCTATGAAATTCTTCAAAGCAAAGTAACGAGCTTCATAAGAACTATGTCCACCTAAAACATCTTCACTCTCATTACGCCACGGATGAAATAATAACAGTTTTTCTCTGTAATAGTTTTCTGGATCCACTTTTAATGAATAACGAACGTAACGTAATACTTTAGGTTTTTTTCTGGATTTAATTCTGATGCCACTTTTCAACGTGATTTTTATTCCTTCCTCAACGAACATGTTTGGATCAATTTCTTCAGGCTCACTTCTTTCATCATCATTATGCTCATTTTCTTCATAAAACACGTCATCAGATGCTGGATATATTATTTCAAGTTGTGATACATAATCAGCAAGATACCAATGTTCAAGTTGCTTTGGCCTTTTTGAATACCTTTTAATTATATTGTCTGCCTCGATTTCTGTTGAATTTTCAGCCATTTTTTCCAACGCTTCCCTTGATTTCAAAAGGAATGTACGTTTGTCAGGTGGTGAAGTGTTTATGAATACTACATCTCTTGTAGCTTTGGTCATTGGAAGTTGTAAAACAAGGTAGCATGCTTCCTGTGCACTAATTTCAACACTATTCAAAAATGTGTTACCAATATGTCTTACTTGCTTCTTTAAATCCATATTTCCTTTTCTTGCTTCTTTACATGCTTCACTCATAAGGATGCTCATTCCCCTTTGGGCTTTACTGATGTATGATACTATGTATACAGCACATGCATACGGATCTAAAACAAACTGAAGGTCATGATTGGCTCCCCAAGCTCTTAGAATGGGTTTCATGTAGGCATTTATTCTCACCTCAGCGACATTCCTTTTCAAAAACACTTTGGGTCCATCTAATGAACTTTGAACAGCTTTAAGATAATCTTCCTCATCTGTGTTCAGTTCTTTTAAGAATTGCTCAAACGATAAATCACATTCTTTTATCTCATTCAACTTCTGTTGGATTGAAACAAACAGTTCTTTGTACTTTTTGATGTCAGATTGATCTGCAACAAGTGGTTCCAGGATAACTGTTTTTTTCATTGGTGGAATTGGAAATCCAAATCTACAAACTGCTTTTTCCTTTTTTCTGCATGATCGTGAATGCTTGTGTACTTGAAAGTCAACAAGTGGGTCATCAATGTTTGAACACGAAACATACTGATCAATGAATGATACCACTTCTTCATCTGTGTGTGTTTCATATGCTGGAGCACCTTCAATCCATAAAAGCATGTGAATATGTGAAGACCCTCTCTGCTGGAATTCTACACGATAAAAGTAGTCTTTGAGATTTCCCAATGGTTCATGACTGCTTTTAAGTACACTTCCTATAAACTCCTGTACACGGTGATCAAAGTATCTAACACATGTCACTGGATCAGTTTGAACAAGTTTGGTTTTGTCTGCCCAAGTCATTTTCTCAACATCTTCATCTTTAAGAGTTTGTCCATTATTAACTTTTGCTAAGATGTTGAGCAAATCAAACCATCTTGTATCTGCAGATGACAAAGAGGTAAACCATGTAGGCAATCCTAACTGGCGTATCATAGCAAACACATCTTTCTTTCGAGCTTCTAGATACGGTGGAGAACTCCTCAAAGTGCGAAAAATGTAAAAGCCTTCATCAAGCCTTACCAGATTTTCCTGATATTCTGTGTTTAATACCTGTGATACCGTAAGTTTTTTACCATCCGTTTTACACCTTCTTAAAGCTAAATGCACTTTATCCGAAACTTGTTTCAGTTGCAATTTTTTCATTTTGAAGAAAATGTTTGTAACATTTGAGGCCACCCTTCTGTCAACATGACGAAGTTCCATTTTGCATATGTCACTATAATGAACAGGAACAGTTCTCTCTTCATTCGTAGGTCTCGTTTGACCGCAAAACACTGACGGAAATGATAAATACTCAGCATTGGTATCTTGATATAAACTTATGGGTATTTGCCCTTCACCAGGTGCAAATGTGTAAATTGTGTTTGTCGTCGGATCAGCCGACTCAATTATTGTATCACTGTTGCCAACAACTTTTTCATTTTCATCAATTTCACTAAAATGGTCAGATTCATATTCATTTTCATTTTTGCTAACATTTTCTGTTTGTTCGTTCATAAAATCATCTGTAGCAAATTTCCTCATATTACTTCTTCCAAAGAACTCTTGCACAGTTTCTGAGCAATTTTCTGATGTGTTTTGCAACCAGTTTTCATCAATATGGATACCAGAATTCTTGTACAGGTCACTATGATTCATCAACCAATGAAGAGCGCTGATAACTTGTAATGGACGTACATTTTCAGTAAAGTCACACTTCTTGTATGAGAGTTTCTTTTTTAGCCTCACTGGCACTGTAACTTGTGTATCAAAAACCCTATGTAAACTTTCAATGACAGGTTGGATATCAACTGGCACATTAACAACATTTCCTTTCACTGATAGTTGCCCACCTCTTGGAAGTTCTCTTATTTGCATGAATGGAATTCTTAATGCAACAAGTCTCTCTTCTAGCTGATGTAACTCAAGTTCTATGGGCTTAATTGGAAATGTGTTTTTGTTTGCAACTGAAAGACTAGGAGTTTTGTTTTTCTTCAAGATGTTAGAACAGGTTTTACATATCCACTCTTTATTATCCACAGATATGTACTTTGTAAAACAATGATATACAAAAGATTGATCAAGATGGTTAGCGACCGTGCTAGCGGTTTCTACAGAATGTTTAAACCATGTTTGGTGACAACAGGTGCAAACATAGACAGGTCCAGTGGAAACTGCTTGTTTGAATTTCTAGATGCATTCATTTAGGTCAGAGCCATATTTTCGTGCTTCTCGCAAATTCTTTTCATCGACTTGAAAATCAGTGTTTTTTCGCTTGTTGCTTAATGAATGCCTTTCTCTTGATTTTTCATGTGTTCTGAACGATACAAATGACCTACTTAGACGCTTTTTCTCGCTTCAATAACTTTGTAGTATGCATTATTTCGTTTCTTTTGTTTGGATTTCAATTCAAGTTTAGCCTCCTGATTTCTAAATAAAGGATCTTGCCTGGATTTGTGTTTACTTTCCAGTTCTTGCTGTTTTTCTTTCGCTCTAATTAAAGGATCTTGCCGTGCTTTGCGTTTACTTTCCAGCTCTTGTTTTTTTTCTTTCGCTCGAATTAAACGGTCTTGACGCTTTTTCTGTCTTTTGTTTTTTTCTGTTGATTTTACACTAGGATCTTGCCGTGCTTTGCGTTTACTTTCAAGCTCTTGTTTCTTTTCTTTCGCTCGAATTAAAGGGTCTTGACGCATGTTCTGTTTTTTTATTTTTTCTGTTGACTTCACACTAGGATCTTCCCGTGCTTTGCGTTTACTTTCCAGCTCTTGTTTCTTTTCTTTCGCTCGAATTAAAGGGTCTTGACGCATTTTCTGTTTTTTGATTTTTTCTGTTGACTTTACACTAGGATCTTGTCGTGCTTTGTGATTACTTTCCAGATCTCGATTCTTTTCTTTCGCTCTAATTACAGGATCTTGCCGTGCTTTGTGTTTACTTCTCAGCTCTTCCTTCTTTTCTTTCGCTCTAATTAAAGGATCTTCACGCATTTTCTGTCTTCTGTTTTTTTCTTTTGATTTTACACTAGAATCTTGTCGTGCTTTGCGTTTTCTTTCCAGCTCTTGATTCTTTTCTTTTGCTCTAAATAAAGGATTTTTACGCATTTTTTGCATTTTCATTTTTTCTGCTAATTTGACACTAGCATATTGCCTTCGTTTTGTCATATAGGTTTTCATGTAGGAGTTCTTGTCTTTCTTTGAATGTCTTTCAAGATCAGCATCATGCTTTTTCAAGTCCTTAATTTCTTGGTCTTGAAAGTAATTATCTAAAAGATTTGTTCGAGTTGTAGATACATGTGACAATATCGGGTTATAAGCAAGTGACGGCTTTCTCAGACCAATTGGTAGAACGTCAAACTGCGAAGAGAAATCAATGTTCAGACTGGAATAAAAAGCATACATATAAGTCACCAGATCATCAATAACTTTAAAACCTATTAATATTGAGGAGCCATCTGGAGCAGACAGAGCATTTTGTCCATGAGAATGAGAATCAAAGAAGTAGAGAATTCCATTGTTACGGAAGACAGCTGAACAAACTGCACCAACAATTATCAAACTAGACAAACTCTCATTTAACACAGTCTGAATAGCAACATGCAGTGTAGGTAAACTTACACTATTAATGCAATCAGAGCCTATGAGACTTCCACTGACAATGTTTCCTTTCTGGACTGCTATCTTTTCAGAGTGAAATTCCACTGTATCCGGAAAGTCATCAAAGCACAAAAGATGGCTTCTAAAGATGCCATAAGCAATTAAATTTTGAACAATTTTTCTATAAAGACTATCACCAAAGGAAAGGATAGTGTCCAATTCTGTGGAATTCTTGACGTCTGAATAACGTGAAAACAAGACTGCAGAGAGTGCATTTGCAACACACGGACTACCCCGTGAAATTTCACAAAAACGATCATCACCTTGATGGAAAGAGCCATAAAGCATTACTTTAGCTCCAAATGGTAAATTGTTTCTTTCATTTATCCGTGTTGCAATATATGTTTGCTGACATGGCACAGTCATTGTTTCGTATAAAGACATATCTTCAGTTTCTATCTCAGTTTCCTGAGTTCCGCTATCATTTCTTCGACCAGGTTCATTATTCTGTTCAAGGGATGTATTACTTGCAGTGTCAATGTGCTCCACAGCAGATGTTTCTGTGCAAGTTGAAACTAACAATTCATTTATCATATCTTGCTGCAAAGTGGTTTCAAAATGTCTCGAGAATGTATTTTGGAAAACTTCATCTGGTCTGGACTGTTGTACACTATCACCAGCATCACATGAAACATATTCATTGGTATTCTTAATGCAAGAGTCTGTGCAGGTATTATCTATACAATCTTTCAATGTAAATCTCTCTATACAATCTTCAATACAATCTCTTTTGCAATTTCTATATAAGTCTTTTGACCTGTTTTTGTCGAGGCCAGGATCCTCAGTCTTGGGTCTGGACCTGTTTTTAACGAGGCCAGGATCCTCAGTCTTATACTTACCTAGTTCTATACTTACCTCATCCTTTCTCTTGTCCCTCATTGCCTCTCTATGTCTCTTCGACTGCTGAGCAGCAGATATTTTTCTAAGACGTGGCATGATCTGAAAAGAAAACACAAGAGGTAAATAAGCAGTGCAAATGCTCGATCAACTAAAGTTGTCGCCTTTTAAGGAAGGGCGACAAATATACACCCTCTACTAGTCTCCCTCCATTCCCCCCCACCCTACTACTGTTTGAGTAAAGATTGAGTGGAATGGGATTTTCATGATCAGGTAATGGTTGCCTTGACCTTTGACCTACTGACCTCAAAACCAATAGGGGCCATCTTTTCATCACAGACAGTCCACCTATAAAGTTTCATGAGATTTCCTTCAGGGGGAGGAGTTATGGAGCGGACAAGATTTATTATCGGGTGCCGATGACCTTGATCTACAGAACTCAAAATCAATAGAGGTCATCCTCTCGCCACAGGCAGTTCACCTATGAAGTTTCGTGAGCTTTGCTTCAGGGCAAGAGGAGTTATGGAGCAGACAAGGTTTTTCATTATCGGACGTTGGTGACCTTGACCTTTGACCTACTGACCTCAAAATAAATAGGGTTTGTCCTCTCACCACAGGCAGTTCACCTTTGAAGTTTCCTGAGATTTGCCTCATGAGGAGAGCAGTTATGGTGTGGACAATGTTTTTCATTAACGGGTCCCGGGGACCGTGATCTTTAACCTACTGACCTCAAAATCAATAGGATTCATTCTCAAACCACAAGCAGTTCAACTATAAAGTTTCATGAGATTTCCCGAATGGGGAGAGGAGTTATAGTGCGGACAATGTTTTTCATTATTGGATCATAATGACCTTTGACCTACTGATCTCAAAATCAATAGGGGTCATCCTCTCAATACGTGCAGTTCACCTATAAAGTTTCATAAAATTGTCTTCAGTGGGAGTTATGGAGCAGAATACGTTTTTCATTATCATGTCACTGTGACTTTGACCTCTGACCTAGTGACCTCAAAATCAATAAAGGTCATCCTCTCATCAGTTTCTGAGCAGATGTCATTTACAAATGCCCTATATAAGTGTATGTAAAACGTAAAATCTTCATACACAAACTTTAGATCCCCGGGGCACAGCCATTTTTGACCCTAGGAACTTTGTACAACTTTTAAGGTTCTGACCATATATGGTAACGGCGACCATCTAGTATGTCGCACTGACATAACTTGTACAATTTTGGAAAGCACTGACCTCAATATCGTCCATGTCAAAGTTGGTCGAGCGGTTTCTGAGGAGATGTTGTTTACAAATGCCCTATATAAGTCTATATAAAATATCCAAAGTAACAAACTGGAAACCCGAGGCACAGCCATTTGTGAACTTATCTTTGACTTTAAAACGTTTGTAGTCAAAATCTGTTCAGCAGTTCTTGCGAAGATTTTTTTAAAGTTTTGACCCTATTTGGTAATAGCGGCCATATTGGATGTCGCACTTAACTTATTTGTAAAATTTTGAAATAATTTGACCTCGGTATCGGCGATGTGAAATTTAGGCTGAAATGTCAAAGGAGTTGTTTAACCAAGAGCTAGGACGGACAAAAACAGTCACAGTAGCTCAGGCCAAGAAAAAAATAATTCATGTTTCAGGTTCCCGACCGACCCTATAGTTTGTCCTGACCCTAACCTTTCTTGTTTTCTATTTCAAACAAAAAAAGAAAAGAAAAGATAAACAAGAAATATCACTGCAAGCCCCCGAAGTGTCCTTTGACCTCTAAGTATGACCTTGGAGCCATGGACCTGAATTTTTTGCATGACACGTCACTGGTTGTGGTGAGCACTTGTGCCAAGTTAATTGAAAATCCGTCCAGGCATGCAAGTTAGTGACCGGACACGATTTGACCTTTGACCGTTAAGTGTAACCTTGACCTTGGAGCCACGGACCTGGATTTTGTGCGCAACACATCATCTTGTTGTGGTGAGCACTTGTGCCAAGTTATTTCAAAATCCGTTCAAGAATGCCAGAGTTATTGACCAGACACAATTTGACTTTTGACCTCCAAGTGTGACCTTGACCGTGAAGACCTGGGTTTTGCACGCGACACATCGTCTTAAGGTGATCACTTGTGCGAAGTTATTTAAAAATCCCTGCAGGGGTTGTGACGTTACGGTCCGGACACAAAATTGCGTACCTGTTTTTGACCCATGAACTGAAAGTCTGACCTTGACCTTTGACGTACAGACCTGGGTTTTGCGCGCGACACATCGTCTTGTTATGGTGATGACTTGTGCCAAGTAATTTAAAAATCCCTGCAGGGGTTGTGACGTTATTGTCCGGACACGAAAATGCGCATCTATTTTTGACCTATGAACTGCAAGGGTGACCTTGACCTTTGAGGGTTTTGCGCGCGACACATCGTCTTGTTATGGTGATCACTTATGCCAAGTTAATCAAAAATCCATGCAGGGTTTTTGAAGGTACAGTCAGGACACGAACTGCGAAATGACGGAATCCAGACGGTGCGATTACTATATAAAAATCGCGATCTGTTGTGCCGCAAGGACGTTATTGCTACCGACAAGAAACCTGAAACACTACTATTTTTTTCTTGGGCTTGGCTCAGGTGAGCTAAAATCCAAATTAATTTTTGTTTTAATATTTAGCAGAAACACTTGAAACAGAAAACTTGGAACAGAAAGGGGAACATGTATTCTTTTAAGCAAGGGTAATGAAATGCTACAAGAGAATGTATACATGCTAATATGTTTTCAAAGAATTGAAAAGGTGCCTACAGTGCCCCAGATAACTTTTGGACCTATTGGGTATTTCACTCATGAAATTAAAATTAATTGAGTGAATTTAAAATTTTCAAAAATAATAGGGTGCTTTGTGGATCAAATGTAAAACAAGCAAGGTAACTTGCCTGTCTTGATGTGAGCTTTATTGACTTGTTATTCATGGCAGTGGTTTGTCAGCGACATTTTAATCATCTGCACAACGCAAACGCTTTCAAAAGTAAACAAGAAAGCGCCCACACAATAGTATAGACTGGTATAGCGTACATATTCAACTATTTAGCATTCTCTTTTACTGCTCCACTTTATCGATAATTATGTAATGTCCCATTCAAGATAAACACCGGAAGTAAAATCTGATTTTTGTAAATATTGGAATACGCACGAAATCAATCCATCAATCATTTGAACACTTTGACTGTCGATACGCTTGAAAATTTAAATGTTTTAGTGAAAAGGAAATTGCATGCGTATCTGGTACGCATGTCAGGGAAATTAATTGGGTATTTGTCAATTTTAATTGAGTGAAATACACAGATACGCTGCTTATCTGGGGCACTGGCCCATAATTTTGTTAAAGTGAAAGCACAAGTTACACAATCTGGAAGTATGATGATGTCATCTTATAATGCCGAATACATATGATTGTTAAGTTTCAATCCATCATGTAGTTAGATAAGCTTACATACAAACTTTAACCCAAATGCGCAAGTGTAGATTCCTACAGATGTCGAGGTGTCTACAGTACTGGTTTTTAACCCAGGAGAAATTGGTAGTCTGCCTCCACCACAAAATAGTCGACCGTCATAATAATATAACCTTATTGAAAATGACATACAAGCACCATAAAAACAATCAAAATTAACCTAGACGACGATCAAGTGATGGCAATAGTTTGTTTTTTTTCCTTGAAAAAAGTTGAGCTTCGAATTATTAAACAGGAACAAGACTATCACACGCACAGCTGCACTTCATACTAATGCTTCTCACAAGGATTGGTGAAAATCCATGAAAAGGTTATGGAGAATAGTGTGAATAACTTGTTGAACGACCAACCGACTCCTACATAACTTCTTCAACTTTGTTTGCTGGGATATAATGACTAGTTACTGCCGCAATAAATGTGAATGACGAACGAACAATAACAGACGAACGAGCAATGACTTCTTTTTTATGTCTCTCCACTTTTCAATGGAAAGACATGTACAAAAACATTATTAAAAACAAATTGCACAGTATACGTAACTATGATTTTTATTTTTTTACAAATAGACATATTACTGGTATGGAAGTAGTAGCCGAACAGCAGTAATATCCGAATTTCCGTAAACAAACGACGTTCGTAGTTCTTCAATAGAAAATATTAATTTCATTTAATAAAAAAGATACATTTTTCATCATCAGAAGAATCGTCGTATACGAAAAAGTAAATATGTATCGAAAAATAAATGGATTTTCTTCTCAGCACTCATTGCGCGTGAGGAAGTCGCGCGCTAACCACGCATGAGCAGTTATGTGTTTTTAATTGCTCTCCAATATTTAAACAATGCTTCCCCATGACAACACCAGCAGACGATAATAAATTAAAAATTTAATTTATATATATAACCCTGTTTATATAACATGTAGGCATAAACAATATTGGAAAAATACAATACTGCAGTAAAATATTGATCGGTCAAATCTTATTATACTGCAGTAGCAGACATTTCCAATTGACGTAATCCCTGACGTAATGGAGACATCTCTTGTTAATATATTTAGGTCATAAATGAGAAGAGTTGTCTTTCTTACTGAATGGGGCATCCAATAGGGATAATGACCATAAATGTATCCGTTTTTTTAGCAATTCGGCTACTACTTCTGTACAATCAACGGTTGTTGGTTACCCTTTTGAGGGCCCCTATTAACAGCGCGTGCGCGAGCTTGTAATCGGATGTTGTCATTTTTAACAATGAAGTGAACTTAACTTTACTCTACAAGTTGTTTTTGTTTGAATAATATCAATTAACAACAAACAGTACAATAAACACTATTTTTTGTTCGGCTACTACTTGCATACCAGTATAGTTCTTAGCTAAATACGGGGAAGTTTACAAATAATTGAAATATGGACCGACACAGTATGTTTTATTTTGAAAGGTACACATTCAAAAAAACTGTCTATTAAAAACATGGGCATTCATAAACAAATTGCCTAGATTGATTCGATTCTTCCCTTTGGTGAGTTTCATGCATGTATGCATAAAATTTATGGTTTAGTCGACTGAGTTACGTTGGTTGTTTATGCAGAAATTGCTTCATAGCTGCTTTATACTAGTAATGTCTGTTGATGGGGTCGACTCTGTCAGAGATATAATACCCTTTTCAAATCTTGCCGCACAGGTCAATGTCCTTCAATAATTACTTCCAAGAATGTAGAATTTTGAAATGAATTGTCATGGATTCATAAAACATGCAGGATGTACGAGATAATAAATAACAAACAAGAAATGATCGTCTTTTCACATGAATTTTGTGCTGTTTTTGTATGTTATTTACAAAGTTCTTGCATCAGGTATGTAGAAGAAACAATGCAATAAAATAAAATCTATGTATGAATATATTTTGGGCATACAAGCCAACATAAACTGTTAGAAAATGCCTTCTTTTCCCCGTTGATATTCTGTTCTATACTTACTGGATTGCATATGGCCGACATATACAAGATACAAGATACAAGATACAAGATTTTATTAACCAATTAAGGGCCCTCAAAGGAGCAAGTAATTTAGTACAATGATTGCAATGATTGGTAAGTAACAAACAAACAATAATAAAATAAACCAGAGCACATACACTGAGCAGAGTCGCCTACAGTGCATTAAACTATATAGTACTACGCATGCGCGTTCTATTCTATTCTGTTATATTTTCTGCCTCCAAAACCTTACCAAGACCAGGGACCGTTGATCTGATCGGAATTCACTTTACTGTAGCAAAAAAGTGTCCCTTGTTGACAAATACGATTTTACATTGCGAAGATGACAATTTTTAATTTGTAAACATGAGTTTGTTGATTTCCTGATTATTTGATCTGTAAATAAGATTGTGTTGCTTTCCTGATTGTTTTCTGGTTCAATGCTCAAGATCTTTCCAGTGCAATGCTTATGAAACATTGCAATACATATGTACAAAATAACAATGCATTGTTATCGTTTGGCAATTTTAACCTTTAAAAGAAATATAATACCCCCACACGAACACACACATACAGCCCACTTTGGTAAAGATCACATGAAAAAGGAAGACAGACCCCTTCGTTTGAACAAGGCAAAATATAGCCTATTTAAGAAAGTCTAGGGCCATAATTGCAGTGTTACTGGTCTGATCTGACTGGTTTTTGAATGTCCATGCTTTCACTGATATTAATGACCTGGCAAGTTTGCTAAAGATTAGATGGAAGAAAAAAAAAGTCCCTATCCTGTTAAAGAGACGAAATACAGCATATTTAACTAAATCAGGCATCAGATAACTTCCGTGTTACTGGTCCAATTTCGAACCAGGAAAAAACAAAACAGAGATTTACACTGAGGCTTTCAGATAAAAAAATACTCGAAATTTCACGTTAAAATACACTTTCATTGGTAATTCTATAGAAATTGTCTTAAAAGCAGAGATTTGGACTGATGCTTTCAGATAGAAAATACACTCAAAACTTCATATACAGGTATGCACTTCCGTTGGTAATTCTATAGAAATTGACATTTCTTACAGCAACAGTTTGCCAGTGGTCTAAAATTAAAGACAATTATATTTAGAATGTACTGGTATTTTCAGAATATTCCGGTTTTCTAAAAATGTCAATAAATGTTATTTGAAAAGTCTGACTATGGCCTACTTTATGCTACTTCCTGATGTTGTAGTTTTGCTCAAATCTGAACCTGCACCATTTTTCACAGCAGTCTGTGAGTAGTCTCAAATTAAAGAGAATTATATCCTGTGTATAGTGATATTATTATATTCTTTCTGCCTTAAATATAAGAAGAGAAACTGAAGAATGAGATTTGGAAGTTTTACCTCGTGTCAAACAAGATTATAGTGCCAGATTTGAGTAAGCGCCAATCACTACTTCTTAAATCATTGTTCGAACTAATTCATAATTATCAGAATCACATATACACAACATCTAGATAAAGAAATCATTTACTGTCATTTAGGAATGGCAGCCATTACAAACACCATGCACTGATGTACTGCATGTATTAAATATTGTACATTAAGAATTGTTTCACCTTATTCCGGCTGTCATTGACGTCGACGATCGAGCAAAGTTTGGTACAGTTTAATGTAAAACTAAATATTGCATTTTTAAATAAATCAAGGGCCATAACTCCAATCAAATTCGGCCGGTTTTCGAACTTGACTGAATTTTCATTAATATTAGTAATCTGCTAAAGTTTGGTAAAAATCAGATGAAAAATGAAGGCCCTATCACGTTAATGAGGCAAAATATAACATCTTTAATTAAATCATGGGCAACAACTCCACTGTTACTGGTCCGATCTGGCTCTTTTTCTAATTTGACCGAGCTTGATTTGACAACAATCTCGTAAATTTTGGTAAAGATCGCATGAAAAATGGAGGCCCTATCGTCTTAACAAGGCAAAATACAGCATTTTTAACTAAATCAAGGGCCATAACTAAAAACTAAATCAAGGGCCATAACTGAAAAGTCTGGTAAAGTTTAGTAAACATCGGATGAAAAATGAAGGCCCTATTGTATTAACGAGGCAGAATACAGCATTTTTAACGAAATCAAGGGCCATAACTCTGTTGTTACTGGTCCAATATGGCTGGTTTTCAAACTTGTCTGAGCTTTCATTGATATTAACAATCTGGTACAGTTTGGTAAAGGTCGGATAAAAATGATCGAAGGCCCTATCGTCTTAACAAGGTAAAACATAGCATTTTTAACTAAATCACGGGCCACAATTCTGCTGTTACTGGTCCGATATTGTTGTTTTTTTCGGACTTACTCGAGCTTTCATTGATATTAACAATCTGGTAACATTTGGTAAAGATCGGATGAAAAATGAAGGGCCTATCGTCTTAACGAGGCAAAATATAGCATTTGTAACTAAATCAATGGCCATAACTCCGCTGATACTGCTCCGATCTGGCTGGTTTTCAAACTTGCCGAGCTGTCATTGATATTTACAATCTGGTAAAGTTTAGTAAAGATCGGATGAACAATGAAGCCCCTATCGTCTTATCGAGGCAAAATATAGCATTTTTAACTAAATCAAGGGCAACTTCGCTGTTAATGGTCTGATCTAGCTTGTTTCGAACTTGTCCGAGCTTTCATTGACATTAACAATCTGTGCAAGTTTGGTAAAGATCAAATAATAAATGAAGGTGCTAGACTGTTCACAAGGCTTAATATGGCATTTTTCAGCAAAACAAGGGCCCTAACTCCGTTGAAATTATTTCGATCTTGCCGGTTTTCGAACTTGTTCGAGCTTTCATTGACATAAAGACACTGGCAAAGTTAAGTAAAGATCCAATTAATATTGAAGGCCCTAGAGTGTTCACAAGGAAGAAAATAGCATTTTTCAGAAAAAAAAGGGCCATAACTCCGGTGTTACAGATCCGATTCAGCTGGTTTTCGAACTTGTTCGGGCTTTCATTGCTATTAACAATCTGTGCAAGTTTGGTAAAGATCAAATAATAAATGAAGGTGCTAGAGTGTTCACAAAGCAGAAAATAGGATTTTTCAGAAAAAACAAGGGCCACAACTCTGGTGTTCCTGATTCAATTCAGCTGATTTTCGAACTTGTCTAAGCTATAATTGGTATTAACAATCTGTGCAAGTTTGGTAACGATCAAATAATAAATGAAGGTGCTAGAGCGTTCACAAGACAGAAAATAGCAATTTTTAGAAAAAACAAGGGCCATAACTCCGGTGTTACTGATCCGATTTGGCTGGTTTTCGAACTTGTCCGAGCTTTTATTGATATTAACAAACTATGCAAGTTTGGTAAAGATCAAATAATAAATGAAGATGCTAGAGTGTTCACAAGGCTTAATATGGCATTTTTCAGCAAAACAAGGGCCATAACTCCGGTGAAATTAGTCCGATCTGGCTGGTTTTCGAACTTGTCCGAGCTTTCATTAATATTAACAACCTGTTAAAGTTTGGTAAAGATCGGATGAAAAATGAAGGCCATAGAGTTGTCACAAGACAAAAGTTAACAACGGACGACGGACAACTCGCCATCCCATAAGCTCTGCTGGCCTTCGGCCAGTAGAGCTAAAAACAGGAGGGCCACACTCTGTGCAGTCAGGGTGACCACAAACTCATATAAATTAACACCCGCACTACAATTAAAGTATTCATGTCGATAAACGACAAATCCCATTAATTTCACCAGAGTCATGGCCATTGTTTTGCTGAAAAATGCCATAGTAAGCCTTGTGAACACTATAGCGCCTTCATTTATTATTTGATCTTTACCAAACTTGCAAAGATTGTTAATATCAATGAAAGCTTGGACAAGTTCGAAAACCAGCCAAATCGGATCAGTGATTATTACTAATACCAGAGTTATGGCCCTTGTTTTTTCTGAAAAACACCATTTTCTGCCATGTGAACACCATCGCCTTCATTTATTATTTTATCTTTACCAAACTTGCTTGCACAGATTGTTAATATCAATGAAAGCTCGGACAAGTTCGAAAACCAGCCAAATCGGATTAGTAACACCGGAGTTATGGCCCTTGTTTTTTCTTGTGAAAAAATCAATTTTCTGCCTTGTGAACACTCTATTATTATTATTATTCATTTATTATTTGATCTTTACCAAACTTGCATAGATTGTTAATACCAATGAAAGCTTGGACAAGTTCGAAAACCAGCTAAATTGGGTCAGTAACACCAGAGCTATAGCCCTTGATTTGCTGAAAACTGCCATTTTCTGCCTTGTGAACACTCTAGCAACTTTATTATTTGATATTTACCAAATTTGCACAGATTGTTAATATCAATGAAAGCGGAGTTCGAAAACCAGCCAAATGGGATTAGTAACAACAGAGTTATGGTCCTTGTTTTTCTTAAAAGAAAGCTATATTCTGCCTTGTGAACACTAGCAGCTTCACATATTTGATCTTTACCAAACTTACAAAGATTGTTAATATCAATGTTAGCTCAGATAAGTTTGAAAAACAGCCAAATCGTATTAGTAAAACCAGAGTTACGGCCCTTGATTTATGTCTGGCTCTTGAAGTTTCAGAGAAGATTTTTAAAAAAAAATCTTATATAAGTCCAAGTAAGACATGTGATCCAAAAATACTTTAAAATTGATTGTGTATACAAGCTGGAATTCCCTTATTACAACATACATGACTGTAACGCATGCATTGCGTGCGCTCATTGTCAAAATCACTAAAGTTCTTATGGAAACGCAACTTCAAACACCAATTTGTTGAATACTGGGAGGGGGTGGTGTGGTGTGGGAGGTTTATACCTCCTATTGGAATCAAGTAAGCTATTTCTTTAAGAGACTAACCTGCCAAATAATTGCAAAATTATACAACAAAACCATTTATTAAAACTCTATCCAGATGTTCTGGTCATATAATAATGTAGATGTGCCAATTAAAAGTATATGTATATTCATGGGCACTTAAATACCAATGACTGAATATGTTTAAAATGAATTACGAGTTGGTAATTATTAATTTGACGCTCCACTTTTGGGGTTTGGCCTGGCTGGTTAAAGCCATTTATATTTTCTCAAAATATCAATATGTATGTTATATATGTAATGAAAGGAAAAAGAAATGCATAATCAAAAAATTGCCGATACTACACTATTATATATACCAATTCCACGTAATATTCCAGATATATCTCAATGTGTTTTGTACAAATACAGAAAGGACAACTTCTGTCATGTAGCAGACCTTTTAATCAAAGTATACTTTGTTACATAAAATTCATAAATGCTGAAGTTTCGCTTGAAAAAGTCAAGACATTTCAGTATTGTGTTTAATGTTAAGAGACTGCAACGTTTAAAGCCTAAGTTTGCTCACCTGCTTGAACAAAATGCGCATTCTGTCGATACTGAAACTTTAAAGGGGTAACCATTGGTGTGTTCGTTGCAGTTTAAACCTTCTTTCTGAAAGGACAGGCTTAATGTCTCCCTGTACCATTTGATTAGCAGTAGTAAATTAAACATACAACATATAGCAGAAATACCCATTATGGTTTCTTTTTATTTTCTGTATACCTCGTCGTCAGCAGGTTAAGTAACGGATTACATATGTTGTAAAATTTGGCTGTTGTTGGCAAGATGGGACTTTAAAGACGCAAGCTTCACTAGGGGGCGTAAAGCACAATAAATGTTGGTCGTCTTTTGATTTTAAATTTATTTATGGTTGTCTGTATTACAGATATAAACTTAACAACACCATTCACCAAAATAATACTAGTACCTTTCTTTGCAATGTGCATCAAAGATAATAGTCAATATTTTACACTTAGATGCAAATCATTGTGTTATTTAAGAATCTATAATAAAATACTGAAAATTAAAACATTGGTATCTATATAATAAAATGAAATCAAAATAAATGACAGGACTGTGATTCCATAATTATACTAAAACAAAAACTGATTATTTTTTTAACAGATTTAGAAAAAAAACTCTAGGTTTCGGAAAAAAAAAGAAAAAGTTTTCCATTGTGCAGATGTTGGGATTTTACCTAATTTTCAGTAGGTGATAAAATTTGTGTTACTCAGTTTTTATCCTCTTAATAGGTTCTAGAGTAAAATAAAAATCTTTCGCAGAATAAAAAGACGATAACGTTCAAGATTTTAATTTTGAACGATAAACAGATTAAAATGTGCATGAATGTGCATGACATATGCAGGGTTTTAAGAGAACCACACTGTAAATACCTTTATTCTTACAGTAAACTTGGTGAACAGCTAGGATAAAGACTTTTTATCACCTACTAAAATTTAGAGGTGTGTCAAATTTCTGATCACCGATTGGTCAATCTATTTTGATGATGGTTTATCAAAATTATGAATACAATGTATATTGAGTTTTAAAGGGGTTGATGCACTATTTTCAAACATGATTTATTTAAAAGGGCTCTCAAAAACTTGAAGAAAGCTGAAAGAATTATCGAAATATCATGAATAATAAAGGAGATGTGACCTATTGAATTTTTGCAATGAACATCAATTGAGATGGCCATCTTTGCGCTTTTTTAACATATATTGCATATTGACAAAATGTCCTTTAAAGCAACGAAAATCACTGCAAATTAATTAAAAATAGATATACAGATGTAAAATGTATAAATTGTATGCTTATTTTTCATATGCAGTGATTTTCTTGGCCTCCTCCATTTATGTTTCTTTGCAAATTTTCAATAGGTCATATCTCCTTTATTTGTCACGCCATTTCAGAGTCCTTTCAATTAAATCGTGTTTGAAAATAGTGCATCAACCCCTTTAAATGGACATGTAGGTCAAGCTTATATTGGTCAATATGACCACACTTTACTGCAACAAATCGCAAGACTTCAAAAACAAACGTGTATCTTCTTTCGTTTTCTTTCTCTATTTATCTCTCGCCTAAATCTTTTCTCTAATTAATTGTCATTCCCCATTTTTTCCTCTCTAATTTGAGTTGTTCTCCTACTCCCTTTAATTCTCAAGGGTTTTCTCCCTTGTTCTTTTCAACATATTTTGTCATGGGTCGTCTCTCCTTCTCCGTTGTTCTTTTCTAGAGGTTTTTCTCGTTGGTCATCTCCCCAACTTCAGCATTTATGTCGTCATATTAGTATATAAATATCACAGAAATGTTATTCGTTATTGTCATTCTTCTTAATTGTTATCTCTAAGTTGCGGATTCAATTCTATTATAAGTTGTGTTGTTCTCCTACTTCCTTTATTTCTCAAAGATTTTCTCCCCTACACCATGGTCTTATATAGATACAGGGCTTCTGATAACGGGCTTAAATATCGTAGTTGTTTGGCGAAAATTAACATCAAAGGCATACAGTGTATTTCCAAAAATTTCAAAGTACGCCGAGATTCTTTCCTACGGACGTCCCATAATTTATAAATAACCGATTATAGCCCCGCCCATCTCATCTAATTTCATTTGAGACAGCCGAGTTAAGTTGTGAAGCAATTAAAACTCAGTGGAGCCTGTAATTGACAGGTAAATAAATAAAACCGGTTTTGTCCAGTTTTATCAAGGGTCACACGAGTGGCTGGTGTGAGGAGGGAGTGTTAATTAGATTAATTGGCCTCGCCACGCATTTCATAAAATGAAGTAGCAGTATAATCTCGATGCCTAATTGCTTAATTTTTATTCATTAATCACAAAGTTGAATTGAACTGAATTGAGGCGCACCAACACAAGAAAGGTTATATGGTGCCTAACAGGCATGAACATGCCAGGCTCATCCTCCATGTACATCGAGATAAAATATGGAGAATGGGCCTAGGACCTTCTCACCCTGAACTGCAGAGTTGCTGCAAATTCTATTGTAGACACTCCATTTACGCTGGAGCCACGTTTATTGTTTTTCTACCACTGCTCTTAGTGATGTGAGCGAGATGGCACCTGAAACAATGCAGGGGTCATGATGAAGACGTTTAATGAGCATGAACAAAAAATGACAAAATGATTATGAATGGGGGAGTCCTACCCCTCTGCATGTGAAGGTGTGTTTGCAGTGGTTGTATTCTACCCCGGCAACCACACGGGGAAAGTTGGAACATCTTAGACTTAGACAAACAGCTTATACTTTTTAGGCATTTTCTTTTATATTTTTGTGTCATTTTCCTATGCATTTATCAAAGTTACAAGGACAAAGTACTGATAGACAGACATTTAATAATCTCTAACCTAGGAAAAGAACTCCTCGCGAATGGAGACTGAACACGGAAGTGAAATTATCATTGGCAAAAACGATCGATTGCTTTGATAAATCAAAGAAACTGTTACATTTACTCCTACACTTAACAGTTTTACTTACTTTTCATTAATGTATGCCAATTAAAAAGCTTTCCTGGACTGATGAATAGTAAACTATTTGCAAAATGTAATTCACGCTGATGGGGTCATTGTCGTACCGGGTACATTTATGTACACAGAAACGTACCCGAAAATTATCGAAATCCAGAAAGGCCCCCAAATATATATAAATGTACCCGAGACAAAATACAATGTCATAAAACGCGGCCGTAACTCGTTATGTTTCTTCACGGAAACAAAACTTTCATTGTTTACGAAGTTTAATCGATTCACTTTCTAAAAACCGCTAGCAGTTGCCTCCACCTTAAAGGAATGCAGTTGGTCTAAATATTTGACCAACTCTTCTTGAATGACGAGCTGCATATTTGTTTACTTTTTTGCGCGGGGTTTGATGATTTACAACTTCCGGTTTTACGACAATACGTTCTGTACTTTATTTAACTGGCAGCCTAAATATGTTTTGAAGAACAATAGTTAATGATAAATAATATTGTTTAAGTAGTTTAACTTGTTTTATCAAGTTCTAAATTGTTTCAATTCCGCCAATGAGATCTTTTTCCGGGTACATTTTATATTTGGAGGCCATACTGGAATTCAAAGATTTTTGGGTACGTTTCTGCCTACATAAATGTACCTCGGGTATGTTTCTGTAGTACCCGATACGACAAAATACCCCGTCAGCGTAATTCACTGTATAAAATCTGTGGGTGGGGTATGACACGCAAAAAAGCAAATTAAGTACCAATACTTAATTGCCAACCATCCAAACACATTATATAATGACGTCATCAAATATTTTCTTTAATTAACTTATACATGATTATAAATATCCTTTTTTTTAAAACAATTTAGATGCCGCCACCACCAATCACCCCCACCCAACCCCAAATATCACAGACATGTTATTCATTATTGTATGCTAACACAGAACTCATCCACCTTTCTGCATCTCTTACATCCATTTTCTTTCTAGCCGCATAATTTACAATTTGGTCTTTGTTCAGTTTTCCTGTTGCAAAATATGAACTTTTTGGATGAGCAAAATACAATCCAGACACTGATGCTGCGGGATCCATGGCGAGCGATTCAGTGAGTTTGATACCCACTTTGTCAGCCTGTAGGAGGCGCCACATGGCCTCCTTCTCTGTGTGGTCTGGCTGGCTAGGATAACCTGGTGCGGGTCGTATACCCTGGAGAAAAAAAAGTTGTACCAGTTAATTCAGTCAGTTCTTTGCAAAGTTGAAGTTTTCAAATCATGTCCGACACAATTAGGAAAACTATAAACATGACACCAAATTCAATTCTTATATTATTTTACTTCAGCGGAATGTAACCCAAACCATACCATTATGCTTCGAAATGCAGCCAAGTTAAGCTTTAATTCTTAACAAAAGCATATAATATACATCGCAGTATTATAGTTTTATTAGCTTGTAATGATATTTATACATAAACTTAATACAATGCACTGTAAAGTTGCCTTTATATGAACCAAAAAGCAAATATTCAAGGCATGAAATTCAGCTCGAATAAAAGTCAACATATTATTGAAAGGACATTTCCCATAGAACTGTTGTGTGTCCTGATAGTTGACATTTGTGTAGTTCAGTCAGTAGCATCAAAAACTCTCACATTTGTGTAGTTCAGTCAGCAGCATAAAAAACTCTCACATTTGTGTAGTTCAGTCAGCAGCATCAAAAACTCTCACATTTGTGAAGTTCAGTCAGCAGCATCAAAAACTCTCACATTTGTGTAGTTCAGTCAGCAGCATCAAAAACTCTCACATTTGTGTAGTTCAGTCAGCAGCATCAAAAACTCTCACATTTGTGTAGTTCAGTCAGCAGCATAAAAAACTCTCACATTTGTGTAGTTCAGTCAGCAGCATCAAAAACTCTCACATTTGTGTAGTTCAGTCAGCAGCATCAAAAATTCTCAAGATATACTGACACACATACTAAAGGAAGACAGACACACAGAATAAAATATATTGCCAATACTGTACCAGACGATTGATCCTGTATAGCCCACCTTCATCAAAAATCTCCAAACTGACAGACATACCAATTGCCAGCCAGTCAAAAACAGACTAATTAACATGATGACAGTACTTAGATATCTCTGCCCTATTGTTGATGTCAGAGTATATTGACAATAGGGTTTATTATAATACAGCTGCCATGCTTTATAATACATTGCACGTGCTATTGTATGTTGGAGGTATCGTTTTGGCAAAATGATAAATGACAGACAGATAGACTGACAGATATGTACATACACACACAGACAAATGTGTTCCCATTCCTGTACCTGATATTTGATCTTGTGTAGCTCAGCAGCATCTAGAGTTTCCACATTCACATATCCCCACAGTTCCTTCCTCACCCCTCTCGTGTAACTCTTCCGCAAATGCCTGTAGCATGAAATAAGTCCATGAGACTGGTTTGGCTCAGGTAGTTTTTACATTTATAGATTTGTTACAAGGGTTACAATTTAAATGTCAAACTTCCAGTTTATACTACATATCAAATGCACAGTCCCTTATCGTTCCACAAATGAATCTATCAGAAGATTGTGTTTGTGTAAAAGTTCATTATGGAAAAATAATTGTACTGAAATTATTCAGAAGTGTAGCACTGCTTAACATGAAATCATTGTCACTAAACCTACACCACCTCCTGTGGAATTGCTGTATACTACAGTCACATTAAAGAAATTGTTCGGTATATGTTTTAGTTGATGTAGCATCGAATTTGAACTATTAAGAATTCCTAGCTGTGCCTTTAACTAGATTTTGTGTAAAGTTGTATACCTCTGCTAGTCTGTCGGCCAGTGCCTTGGCCATTATAATACTGTAGTCATCATACTCGCTCTCAAATCTGAATAAGAAATATAAATAATATGATATTAAACATCGTTATCATATAAAATAGTTATATAAAATTAACCTCTCACATTGCCGGTATAGATTCTCCCTACCACGCACACTGGTAGGTATATATTCTCTATTTCTCATACACATGGTAATTCTCTATATATTATACACATGGTGGTTATAGATTCTCTTACCTCACACTATGGTGGGACTAGATTCTCCCTAGCTCACACACATGGTGTGTATTGATTCCTCATACCTCACACACATGCAGAGTATATATTTTACTTAACTCACACATGTGGGTGTAGATTTCTCCCTACTTCCACACATCATGTGTACATATTCTCCCTAGCTCACACACATGGTAGGTATAGATTCTTACTACCTCACTCACATGGTTGGTATATATTCTCCCTACACTCACAACCTAACTCACACACAGTAGGTATTTTAATCTACCTCACACACAAGGTCAATATAGATGCTCCCTATCTCACCTCACACACATGGTTGATACAGATTCTCCCTACCTCACATGCATGGAAGTATAGATTCTTCCGAGCTCACACATGTGTAGGTATAGATTCTCCTACCTCATATGCAGGAGGTATAGATTCTTCAAGCTCACACACGTGTAGGTATAGATTCTCCCTACCTCACATGCATGTAAGTATAGATTCTTCCTAGCTCACACATGTGTAGGTATAGGAAGAATCTATACTTCCGTGCATGTGAGGTAGGGAGAATCTATACCTACACGTGTGTGAGCTAGGAAGAATCTATACTTCCTTGCATGTGAGGTACCATTGAGTTCGCCGCTTCAGGTAGACAAATCATCACATCACACACAAAACACACAGCTAAAAGTCCCGACTCCACTGTGCCTATATCGTCGGGTAGGACGCCTGTCGAAGGCGGATGGACTACAATCCTTAGAAATACACACACACACATTATATCTCCCTATCTCACTCACATAGGATAGCTCACAAGGTAGATATAGATTCTCCCTAGATCACTCACAAGGTAAACATAGATTCTCCTTATCTCACTCACAAGATAGATAAAGATTGATTCTCCGTATCGGACTCACAATGTAGATATAGATTCTCCCTAGATCACTCACAAGGTAGATATAGATTCTCCTTACGGTAGATCACACAAGGTAGATATAGATTCTCCCTACCTCACTCACAATGTAGATATAATGAGATTCTCCTTAGATCACACACAATGTAGATATAGATTCTTCTTAGATCACACACAAGGTAGGTAGATATTCTCCTTAGATCAGACACAAGGTAGATATAGATTCTCCCTATCATCTCACAATGTGGATATAGATTTCTCCCTAGATCACAAACAAGGTACATAAATCACACACAAGGTAGATATAGATTCTCCTTAGCTCCCACACGGTAGATATAGACTCTCTTTAGCTCACACACAAGGTAGATACAGATTCTCCTTAGCTCACACACAATGTAGATATAGATTCTCCTTAGCTCACACACAAGGTAGATATACACTCTCGTTAGATCACACACAAGGTAGATATAGATTCTCCTTAGCTCACACACAAGGTAGATATACATTCTCCTTAGCTCACACACAAGGTAGATATAGATTCTCCTTAACTCACACACTTTTCACTTGCTCTTTTATCATGTTTATCAGTATTTTTTTTAAAACCCATTTATAATCAATATAACAGTAACTGCAGCATACTGTAGCACTTACTGTTTACACATGGCTTCCACCCCATGTCCTGTAGTAACAGCAAATAAACCTATATGATCTACCATACCCGAGTCTTTAGGTGCCACAAAGTCTGACAGACAGAGATAAGGATCACTGGATGCAGAATCTTTCTCCGCCTATAATTACAGTTTATATAATATTGTAAGAGATATAAATAACATAGTATAAAGAAAATTAATAACTAAAGTTACTATCATATAAAG
>JAWPHD010013725.1:0-66214 GCA_037043455.1 Cyrtodaria siliqua | reverse complement strand
ATTGCGCATAAACGAGAGTAAGATGAAATAATACACCAGTTGGTTAGAAATCAATAATACTTTTTTTACAAGATAATTAGAAGAAATATTGGTTTCCTTTTTAAGGATTAACAAACAGGCTTTTGCACAAACAATATCAGGTTACGATATTTGCATATTTTAATGTTGCCTATACCTACTTATAACTTTCACATAGACTTTCACATAGAATCTCGCGCACATTTAACATAAAGTTAGTCTTGATCATCTTCGACGCTTGATTGTTCAAAAAAAACAACGTCTCGAACATTTGTGCAAAACAAACATTGAAACCGGAAACACATGTCCGTAGGTTTTATTTGTTCTTGCATGCTAGATACGAGTATCCACGTTTTACATGGGGATGGAAAGTCTTATCTTTATGGGTAAAGATAAAAGTTTATCTTTATGGGTAAAGATAAGAGACGCGCAAATCAATAATGACGTCAATAACGTGACAGATGATCTAATGACGTCATTGTGCGAAAAATCGTTTCTTATTGGCGACGTCAACGCACAAAATGTCAATGATATGCAAGAAAAAGAATCTGTCATGGGTATTCGGTTCAGATAGGGAATTCAAACCCTCGGTATAAGTGTTTTAATCGGAACCTAGGCTCGATTAAAACACTTACCTCGAGTTGGAATTCCCCATCTTCACCGGATACCCATGAAAGTTTCTTGTAGTCTATAGCATTTTTTGACCATCCACATTTAGTTCGTCGGTATAATGATGAATTAATTTTCCCTCAGTGTTTATTAAGTAAGTTATTGTCTTTCTGCCGTTATGTATCTTTGGACAGAAGGTGCCTCTGTATAGGACAATCAGAAACGATACCAGAATCTCGGTAAAATGGCCGCCGAGTCAAAACGTTTTTAGATAAAAGGTTCTAGACATTTGTCTTGGAAACAAGCAAGCGTCGCAGATGATCTTACATTAAGTATGTCTGCATGAGAAGACTGCCGAATTAGGCACACATTGCATTGAGGACTGTATGCTTCATTTGTGCGAGATTTTGAAATGTTTACGCATGAATAAACTCGATACGGTAAAACTAAATTTAGTTCTATAACAAACACTATGTTAATTTAGAACACAAGCGAAATTATTGAGAGTGGTTAACACAAAACTACGTGGAATTTATACTCAAGCTTAAACTACACATTTATAAACGGTATATCACACAAACAATTCAACTCCTCCTTTGGAACACACACACACATGACCCTCAATTAATGATCAATCATACATATTTTTTCTTATTGAAAAGTCCCGTTGAAGGTGAAATTGAAATGCAATATCTATACACTTTATTTCAGGACAAAAGTATTCGTGTTATCATTGAAACACTAAATTTCGTGTTATCATTGAAACACTAAAGAATGTATAATAACATTTTATTATTATTATTATATATATTTTTTTATCTTAAATTGATATTCTTTATTTGAAAGAAATTATTATCGTCTGGAACATTTAATATTGAATAAACGAAATATACTTTAGCACATATATGATGATTTACGAGAAAATTAATTAACACAAACAAATTTATTTTTATTCCAACCTTAAACAAACAATGACATTAGAATACCGACTGCTGAACCTCTCACAATAAATTAAAGGTAAGAGACAAAGGCAATCTTGCTTTGTTTTCAGCCAACATAATTATAAACCAAGAATCTTTCATGACTGTTATAGTGACAGCTTGAAACAAAGGAGTTTCCATAAGCACATTATTTTTCAAAATAACTGATTTCGGCAAAGGGAAAGAACTGTAGCCAAATGTAAATTAGTCATATTATACACATTAGGCAATGTATGTTATGCCATGCAGTATTCGTGAATACGGTAACTTTACTGCAAAAGAAATCCCTAAATCTACAATCTAGCAATGTTATGGTTTCGCATTCTTTCTAAAAACTTGCTAAACGCCGCTAGTTTTAAAACAACTACTCACAAACAACAACAACACATCAAACACATTTTATTGAATAGGGGTGAGAAAGAACCACAAGAAATCCGCGGATTCACATGCCTCGCCTAACGGGGGCTGGACTTAAAAATAAAAAGATCAATGATGCTTAAATGAAAGTTTGAAAACATTTTAGTAACTAAAAACAATGGCGTTTGCAGTTTGCTGAGATGACATTTAAGTGCATTTGGTTAAAAACAAAATGCAATTCTACTAAAAACAAGAGGCCCATGCTCTACTGGCTAAAATGGCTCTTATATCGTGGGTTGTCGATATAAAATTCCCATCAGTAATTCTTTTAAAACATTGCAAAAACAACAGGGATAGGATGGCCTTAGATCGCTCACCTGGTAATAATGGGCAGTAAGTTTGCTGTGTCTAGTATGGCATGGGTATTTTTTATTTTGTCCCACTTTCTTCTATGAATGAAATTTCATAAAAATAGGTGGTGGGAGGGGGGTTATATTAACAAACTAAACAAATATGGTAAAGATTAGATAAAAAATGAAGTCACTACAGATTTAACAAAGGAAAATACAATATAGCATTTTTCAACAAATCAAGGGCCATAACTCTGTCGTTACTAACAAGCTGGTTTTCGAACTTGTCCAAGATTTCATTGATATACCGCGCTTTGCACAACTAGACATCATACTGAGGCTTCCTGCCAAATTTTGTAGAAATCCAACAAGCCGTTTAGGAGGAGTAGCGCCGACAAGAAATTTAAAGTAAAAATGTCAAAGGGTCATAACTCCGTCACAAATCAGCGAACTGGAACAAAAGCGTGAAACGCACAACTAGACATCGTACTGATGCTTCCTGCCAAGTTTCGTCGAAATCCAACAAGGCGTTTAGGAGGAGTAGCGCCGACAAATATGTAAAAGTAAAAATGTCAAAGGGCCGTAACTCCATCAAAAATCAACAAACCGGGAAAAACGCAATAGGCACAACTAGAAATCATAGCAATGCTTCCTGTTAACACGGCGTTAACACAAAAAATAATAATTAAAAAAGGTAATTTAAAAAATAAATGAAATAAATTTAAAAAAAAAAATATTAATATTTTTATTTTTTTTATTTTTATTAAATGTATTAAAAAAATAAATAATTCTAATACACCCGCACTATATAGCCTAGTTTAAAATATCTAGTTATATTGAACGATATATCACTGTAATTTTTGCAACGTTAGGAGAATGCGCATTGCGCATTGCGCATTGTAACGTATGCAACGTTAGGAGAGCAAGCAAAGCAATGCGAAAGATTTCACATTTTAGAGGTATTAGAATAGAAATAGAACATCGTTTACGGTGAATTATCTATAATATATCATGGTTTGTCGTTCAATTGTAAACAATAATTTCACTCGCCTTCGGGCTCTTGAAATTATTGTTTACAATTGAACTCCAAACCGTGATATATTAAACGATAATTCACAGTAAACGATGTTCTATTTCTTAAGTAAAAAAAAAATCAATAATAAAAAAAAAAAATAGTAATAATAATGAATAAATAAAAATTAAACAAAATAAACCAATGAAAAATGAAAGCCCTATCGTATTAACGATGCAAAATATAGCATTTTAACTAAATCAAAGGCCATAACTCCGCTGTTACTGGTAGGTCAAGGTCACAGATGAAATCCATGCGTCCAAAAAGATGCACTTCCAAAGACACAATAGAATATGTTTTCTTCCAAAGATACAAATTAGATTTAAAACATCTAGTGAATAATTATAGTTCATGAGAAAGTGATGTAAATATAACAATTAAAGTTATCTGCCCTTTGCTTGTATGGTGAAGGTCACATCCACATTTGCTTTGTCACGTTGCAATGTACCACTCAGATACAACTATAAGCAAAGTTTGAAAGGTCTTAGTGCATACAGTTTGTGAAAAAGTGACCTAAACCTCAAAGTTGAAGGTAAACATTATAAGGTTATCTGCCCTTTGCTTGAATATTCAAGGTCACATCCACATTTGCCTCGTCACGTTGCGATACAACTATAAACAAAGTTTGAAAGGTGTAGTGCATAGTTTGCGCGAAATAGGCCTCAACGCAAAAGTTGAAGGTAAAATTATTAAGTTATCGGCCCTTTGCTTGGAGGGTCAAGGTCACTTCCACATTTGCCTTGTCACGTTGCGATGTACCACTCTAGATACAACTATAAGCAAAGTTTTAAAGGTCTAGTGCATACAGTTTGTGAAAAAGACCTAAACGCAAAAGTTTGAACCTAAAAATTATTAAGTTATCTGCCCTTTGCTTGGAAGGTCAAGGTCATTTCCACATTTGCTTTGTCACGTTGCGATGTACCACCCAAGATACAACTATAAGGAAAGTTTGAAAGGTCTAGTGCATACAGTTTGTGAGAAAATGATCTAAACGCAAAAGTTGAACCTAAAAATTATTAAGTTATCTGCCCTTTGCTTGGAGGGTCAAGGTCACTTCTACATTTGCTTTGTCACGTTGCCATGTACCACCCAAGATACAACTATAAGCAAAGTTTGAAAGTTCTAGTATATACAGTTTGTGAGAAAATGACCTAAACGCAAAACTTGAATGTTGACGCCGCCGCCGCCGCCGCCGCCGCCGCCGCCGCCGCCGCCGCCGCCGGAAAAGCAACACCTATGTCTCTTTTTTTCTTCGAAAAGGCGAGAAAAAAACGAAGTTACTTTTTGTAGAAGTTTGATTTGTTTTGTTGCTGAAAATGTTTTTTTTGTTTGTTTGTATGGTGTTTTACGTCATTTTCAACACATGTAAGGTTATACTAGTATATGACGGTCTATTTTTTGTGGTGGAGGCAGACCACCCACTTTTTCTGAGTAAAACCAGTACTGTATACCTCCCGCCATCCGTAAGAATCTACACTTCCTCACTTACAAGTCGAGCTCCCAGTGGGATTCGAACCCGCAGCGATGAGAGGCGAATGTTTACCACACAACGTCGTAAACCATTCGGCCACGGAGACGCTTAAACAGAGCACAAGGTTGCCGTGTGTCCCTTTAAACTCTGTATGTTAGATGCCACATAACGTTAATCCAGATGTTAATGTCTTTGTCTAGGGATTAATCATTTGAATGAGTATGATATAAGTATTTTAACGCACTTGACAAAAATCCTGTAACCCGACTGGTTGACGCTCAAACATATGCGGCTATTAAGAAGTGCATAGTCATGTTACGTTAAACTGTCAAACGTGACGTCATTTAGTTTTATTTGAAAACGTTTGATAGAAAAACTGTCAAAAACACTGAACTGCGTTAGAAACGGGTTAACCAATATTGAAATGTTGACTTTTACGACTGAATAACAGTCGCAAATCGTGTTTAACGGCTCCGATAATGCCCCTGTCACACTATAGCGCGTTTCCACTGCGTTGGCACGGCGTTGTTTAATTTTCCAGAACGCCGTGAGATCGCAAGAAAAATCTGATATTTTTCGTGAAGATGGAGATGTCACGGCGTCCTCACAGCGACCAAGGCGTTGCTACGGAGTTCCCATGGCGTTCTATCGCGTTCCTACGGAGTTCTTGTTGGCGATTGTCTGCGCTCTCACGGCGCTTCCACTGCGTGCACTGCGCTTTCACGGCGCTCACACTGCGCTGACGGCGTGTTGAAGACGTTTGTAATTCATTTATACTATTTTGTTCGTTTTTGTCATGCAAACGCCGATGGACGCGGTAGAAGCGCCTTGGGAGCGCAATGATCGCCGTGACAGCTTCGTACAGTCGTTGTAAGAGCGCAGTAAAATAAATAACACTCCGTATAAGCGCCGTAGACGCGCCGTATAAGCGCGGTAGAGACGCAGTGACATCTCAGAGAACGCCGTACAATCTCCGTGCAAGCGCCACCGACAACCACAGCGTTCGCACTGCGACCTCTGTGCGCGCCCGCGGAGCTCCTGTGGCGTTGTAGGAGACCTTACTGCGCTGCTATGGCGACCTTACGGCGACCCCACTGCGCTCTTATCAGAACGCCGAGCGACGGCGTTTGTTTTGTGCATGCTCAAAGTGCGCGCCGTCGCTTGGCGTTCTATGCGATCCCAATGCGTCTACTGGCGATGCCACCTCGTTGCTGCGGCGATGCTTGCGATCGTACTGCGCGCACCTCGGCGTTCTGCATTTTTCTTGGACGCCGTGGGATCGCCGTGAGAACGCGGCCCTAGTGTGACAGGGGTTTAACGCGTCGACATGAAACAAAGTTTGCGACCATTAAACGATTGATATATACCGTCGCAAAATTCAAAATTTCAATAAAGTTTAATTATTGTATTTATTGAAATATATATACATAACGGTTGTGGCCATTACAAGAGTTCACCTTCATCATTTTCAGAAACAATTATATATTTTTCTTTAATATCTTGTTTGAAAAAATAAGATGTTATCTTAATTAACACCACGTTATCCCAAAACTTTGTTATAGTCCTTTACATTAATGTAATAAAACGGATGGTGACATTAAACATAGATTATTTCTATTGCATTATGTTTTATTTCCCAGTACGAACAAACCTTTTATTAGGTTTAGGTTCTCTACAATTACTTCACCACCAATACAATTCATCATAAACTTAACAAAAAACGAATAATTTATCACAATATAGAAAATCAATGCCTGTATATATACACACAGTCAAACCTGCTCAAGAGATCATTTCTTTTAAAATACCACCTGTATTAAGAGACCACATGTATTAATAGACCACCTGTATTAAGAGACCACCTGTATTAAGAGATCACCTGTATTAAGAGACCACATGCTTTAAGAGACCACCTGCATTAAGAGACCACATGTATTAAGAGATCACCTATATTAAGAGACCTGTATTAAGAGACCATCACTATTTAGAGACCACCTGCTTTAAGAGACCATCGTTTTAGTTTTAAATTGAAATACACATGTATTAACAGATCACCTGTGTTAAGAGACCGAAATTGATTTTCCCTTTTTGATCACTAAGTACAGGGTTGACTGTATATATATTTTAACGTAAACATCAGCAGTTTAATTCCGAATCAATAAATTATTAGAACAATAACAATTATAACAAACACTTAAAGAAACTACCCCGCCAAATAACGACACATTTACGCTACAACATCGTTTATCAATATTCTATCCAGGTGTTCAGGTCATATACTAATGTATATGTGCCGATTAAAAATTTTTATTCACGGGTTCTTAAAATACCAGTGATTGACTATGCGAAAAATGAACCTTGAGTTGATAAGTTTTGGGGCCTGGCTGGTTAAAGCCGTTTATATTGTGTCTATAGAGTTTGGATTCTCAAAATATGTAAGTTATATGTATACCTTGTCATCAGTAAGTTTAGAAACGGAGTACATATGTTGTAAAATGTGGCTGTTGTTGGCGGGATAGCTGCTTTAAAGAAGAAAACAAACACATTTATTGTTAGCCGCAGTCAATCTTCATGGATAATGTACGACATTTTTTTTTTAATAATCATCACTGCACAGAATAATACTACAAACACATTACAACAATCCGTTGACTTTGAAATGACACAATAATTCCAATTATTTTCAGATCATTATTATATAGTATTTATTAGAATTGTAAAAAAAAAAAGATAGAAATATTCCAACGATACCCTCTTTCTCTTATGTTTACTTTTTGCAGACCATGTATACAGGTCCTTGTTAATGATTAAGTACATGTTTTATGAGAATACATTATTTCAAAAATAATAATTGGAGTGACTCTTTATCTGTGTTTATCACATAACTTATGGTGTGGGAGTGGAATAACACCATTTATATTTGTTATATACCACTAGCTATATAACTATGCAAATAAGCACAGTTAGCGCTGTCAAAAAATCGATAATGACTCTGATCCAATTCCCACGGTTTATGTCGGTTTCGCGTGTTAAAGAGAAAAAAACAGTCGATATGTGAGTTATGTGATAAATAGAATCTAACATTCGTTCTCATTCATTATTGAATTTATTAAACTGGTTAACAAAAATGATATAATGCTCGGCACGAGCCTCGCATTATATCATTTTGCCAACTCGTTTAATAAATTCAATAATGAATGAGTACTCATGTAAGATCCTCTGTGTATAGGTATATTTGCATACATATATGGCCACGTGCTGGGCAGCGCGGACATGTATGACCACGTGCCAGGGCAGCGCGGACACATATGGACACGTGCCGGGCAGAGCGGACATGTATGGTCACGTGCCGGGGCAGAGCGGACATGTATGGCCACGTGCTGAGGCAGCGTGGGGAGTGAGGATTGATGTTTGAAGTATTTTCTATATCAACTGGCTTGTATGTAAATCGTAAAAATCAGTCCGAATTCAGGTTTAAATTATCCGAATAATACCTCATTTTCAAACGCGTGCCTTATCCCAAGGAAAACCCAAAAATATCAATATTTATATACACATGTGCTTACCTATTTTGAACACAAATGCAATGACCAACATACAAAAAACATACAAAAACATACAAAAACACCAGTGAACTGTTGTCAAAACAATGTTTTATATACAGTTTGTCTCCTTATGAGATATTTCACCATGGTATGCTTGTATACTGTAATATGAATAGTGTCTGTTTTCTTAGCAAATCGAAATTATAAAAAAAGGTTGTTTATTGAAAGTGCCAGAGTCACATCCTGCAACCAGTTACCCCGACCCTCACCGTCCTCTTCTCGTGAGTTCGACACAGATGAAACGGATATACATGTAGTAGTTTGCACGGAAACTATCGCGCCTTCTTGGGATGCCATTTTCTCTACGACATCTCGAAACGCTATATACCTCGACACCCTATTTATCATTGAAAATCTCCCTTTATGTTTGATCTGTTTTTGTTGAAAGAAAACGATAATCTAAGAAATCTTAAACTAAGAGGAGTTAAACGATATATTATTTACCCGTGCAATTAAAGATGATATATACTGAACAAAAAAAGAAACGTCCACTGATGTTGATGCTGATTGTCTAGACAGCAAAGCAGGAAAAAAGTGATGATGTTTGAAGAATAATTAGATAGACCGCCAACAATAGTCCAAACAAAGATGTTTTTGAAAAGTTCAGTATACAAGGGAGTTAGCCCCCTTTCTCTTAAAATATGAATTTTGGCCACAAAAACAAATTAATTCTACGAAAATTACCAAAATTTGTCCGAGACAATATTTTCTATATGTTCCTTACCAAAAAAATCACAAAAAAACCAACACGGATTGTGTAGATGCCAGCTTTTGATTATCAACAATGATCAAATTACCTCCCTTTAACATTTACATATCATCCATAAAAGATTATTGCTTGGCAAATTTGAAATTTGTTTAATGGGATATCTAGTACTCACTTAAGGGTGCTTACAAACATCAAACATTGTCGTTTACGCTTGTATACGCCCTCAAAAACCGGCCTATGGAAATACCAGCCAAAAAAGTTGGACGTTTCTTTTTTTGTTCAGTATACAATTTCAAATAAGTCTGAATTTAGTGCTTAAACAAATTGTTATATAAGTGTGATATTTTTTTTAGTTAACAAAACATACTGCCATTGCTGTGTATGTATTATTTTTTATATTGTACACAATGCACTTCCACCCTTCAAATTGTATGTATTAACTGAATATTGTGTTTACATTGAAATTAATAATGTTCAGTGATATGCTCCGATATACATGGAATGAAGGAAAAGAAAATAGTCCAGAAACGGCGTTTTCACGAATAACAAAATCTCTGTAGTTTTAATAGTTAGCCTTTTAGAACACAGTAATACGGATTCCATGATCAGTATACAGTCTGATATATGCTTTTCAACAACTCATCTATTTGGTTTTGATTGGCCAGTTGTTTTGTGTAGCTTACATCTATATGGTGTGTGGCAATAATCTAAAACACTTAAATATAGCTAATTAATAAACAAAGAGATACATTGTGATTGCCATTGCACGGAAAAGAGACGCCGTTTTCATTTGCGAAACTCTGTTTACTTTACAATATATATATCTACACACTGTATATTATTTGAAAGAAACAGGAAATTAAAACTGTTTAGAAATACCCGAAGGAATGAAACGACTACGAAAAAGGTATTAAAACGCGGGATATGTTACCATCTAAATTAGCGATGCTGAGTTGGCATACATTCATCTAATCCTATAGTAAACGATTTCTTAGTATTTCAGGATAATAAAGTAAGGTCAGTGTTATAAAATTTAAAATTAGCGTTCAAGCTGACCCACACAAATGCACATCAGCAGGTTATTTCTAAAAGTTGAATGTAACAAAACACCACTCAAGGTGGTACTCCTTGCAATGTAATATAGTGTAGACAGTATAGTCCAGTGCGTATATATATATATACAGTGCGTATGTGATTTTTTTAAATATACGAAAATAAAAAAACGTCGTTTTATTTGTTGGCGAATAACAGCACAAAAACGAAAATTGACATCGTCGACACTACTGTCTACGTATGTCATAACTAGTCATGTTTCCCGTTGTTTCGCTGAAACCTGAATATCCATCCTGCATTTAGCTAACCCATTGTAACTTCATGACGTTGAGGAAAAACATCCCGTCATACGTTGCTGTAAATAAAAAATATAATATGGAAATGTAAACGCATTTAACATTAGCCGAAGAACGTGGACTGTACATAATGAAAGAAGGACATAATAATAGAGGGTATGGAATGGAGGTTTAGAACTAACCTGAAATATGCTGTCGTCAACGAGAGAGAGAGAGAGAGAGAGAGAGAGAGAGAGAGAGAGAGAGAGAGAGAGAGAGAGAGAGAGGGAAGATGCACAGGCATCCGGGAACCGGCTCTACTCTTACTAACGAATATATTACTCTGGCTCTTTAACGTGCTCGGAGGATAGACTCCAATACACGGGACCGTACGATTTACGCAACAATTCCACTGACGAGGCTAAGGGAAAATGTCCCACGAACAGGCCGACGAAGCCCAGTGGCGCTGGTGATGCTTGAACACGGGTGCCTCGATAAATAGTTCACCGTGTTATTAAATGGGCCACGCTAGCTTTATGGTTGTTTAAGTAAGGAGATGATAGGGGATGTAAGGTTTGGCAAAGTGAGGATGCGGGATATAAGGTTTGGCAAAGGGAGGATGTGGGATGTAAGGTTTGGCAAAGTGAGGATGCGGGATATAAGGTTTGGCAAAGGGAGGATGCGGGATATAAGGTTTGGCAAAGGGAGGATATGGGATGTAAGGTTTGACAAAGGGAGGATGTGGGATGTAATGTTTGGCAAAGGGAGGATATGGGATGTAATGTTTGGCAAAGTGAGGATGCGGGATATAAGGTTTGGCAAAGTGAGGATGCGGGATATAAGGTTTGGCAAAGGGAGGATATGGGATGTAAGGTTTGACAAAGGGAGGATGTGGGATGTAATGTTTGGCAAAGTGAGGATGCGGGATATAAGGTTTGGCAAAGGGAGGATATGGAATGTAAGGTTTGACAAAGGGAGGATGTGGGATGTAATGTTTGGCAAAGTGAGGATGCGGGATATAAGGTTTGGCAAAGTGAGGATGTGGGATGTAAGGTTTGACAAAGGGAGGATGTGGGATGTAATGTTTGGCAAAGGGAGGATGTGGGATGTAATGTTTGACAAAGGGAGGATGTGGGATGTAAGGTTTGACAAAGGGAGGATGTGGGATGTAAGGTTTTGCAAAGTGAGGATGTGGGATGTAATGTTTGGCAAAGTGAGGATGCGGGATATAAGGTTTGGCAAAGTGAGGATGCGGGATATAAGGTTTGGCAAAGGGAGGATATGGGATGTAAGGTTTGGCAAAGGGAGGATATGGGATGTTATGTTTGGCAAAGTGAGGATGCGGGATATAAGGTTTGGCAAAGTGAGGATGCGGGATATAAGGTTTGGCAAAGGGAGGATATGGGATGTAAGGTTTGACAAAGGGAGGATGTGGGATGTAATGTTTGGCAAAGTGAGGATGTGGGATGTAATGTTTGGCAAAGGGAGGATGTGGGATGTAATGTTTGACAAAGGGAGGATGTGGGATGTAAGGTTTGACAAAGGGAGGATGTGGGATGTAAGGTTTGGCAAAGTGAGGATGTGGGATGTAAGGTTTGACAAAGGGAGGATATGGGATGTAAGGTTTGACAAAGTGAGGATGTGGGATGTAAGGTTTGGCAAAGTGAGGATGTGGGATGTAAGGTTTGACAAAGGGAGGATGTGGGATGTAAGGTTTGACAAAGTGAGGATGTGGGATGTAAGGTTTGGCAAAGTGAGGATGTGGGATGTAAGGTTTGACAAAGTGAGGATGCGGGATATAAGGTTTGGCAAAGTGAGGATATGGGATGTAATGTTTGGCAAAGTGAGGATGCGGGATATAAGGTTTGGCAAAGTGAGGATATGGGATGTAATGTTTGGCAAAGTGAGGATGCGGGATATAAGGTTTGGCAAAGGGAGGATATGGGATGTAATGTTTGGCAAAGTGAGGATGCGGGATATAAGGTTTGGCAAAGTGAGGATATGGGATGTAATGTTTGGCAAAGTGAGGATGCGGGATATAAGGTTTGGCAAAGTGAGGATATGGGATGTAAGGTTTGGCAAAGTGAGGATGCGGGATATAAGGTTTGGCAAAGTGAGGATATGGGATGTAATGTTTGGCAAAGTGAGGATGCGGGATATAAGGTTTGGCAAAGTGAGGATGTGGGATGTAAGGTTTGGCAAAGTGAGGATGTGGGATGTAAGGTTTGACAAAGGGAGGATGTGGGATGTAATGTTTGACAAAGGGAGGATGTGGGATGTAAGGTTTGGCAAAGTGAGGATGTGGGATGTAAGGTTTGACAAAGGGAGGATGTGGGATGTAATGTTTGGCAAAGTGAGGATGTGGGATGTAAGGTTTGGCAAAGGGAGGATGTGGGATGTAATGTTTGACAAAGGGAGGATGTGGGATGTAAGGTTTGGCAAAGGGAGGATGTGGGATGTAATGTTTGACAAAGGGAGGATGTGGGATGTAATGTTTGGCAAAGTGAGGATGCGGGATATAAGGTTTGGCAAAGGGAGAATATGGGATGTAAGGTTTGGCAAAGGTAGGAGATTGGATGTTAGGTTTGGCAAAGGGAGGATATGGATTGTAAGGTTTGGAAAAGGTAGGATATGATTTATTTCTTTATTTAAGCCAAATATGGCCCATGAACATGTTTAAATAATATACATAAATTTCACTGGTGAGATGAGCAAGAACATAATGTACTTATATAGCAAGTTGTAGTATGTAACAAACTGCATGAATATTAGCAATTCTCTCTTTCCATTACATGCAATAACTCATCTAATAGTATTTGCCTAGGTCTCTTATCCATTCAGCCTTACATTCGTATATTATGTATAAGTCACGGCATGTTTTAATAAGTAAACAATAACATTCATATGCAGTAAGATTTAGCAAGTTTAAGTAAATAAGTATATCCCTTTGGGAGAGATCTTTCTATAAAGCAGGTATTTGTACATATCGAGCTTTTAATATTAAGTTCAAGAAAGTTCCCTGTGTTACTTTAGTATTTATTTATAAGTATTCGTAGTTGAAATGCTTTGTATACGAACACGGATAACTATCTGATTTCAGACTCGCATGTGCTATTTATTAGTTGTGTAGATTTTAAGAAGCTTGTGTTTTCAAAAGTATTTTTTATATATATAGTTCTTAAATCGTTGTAGTTTTTGCATCAATTACAAAATGGTATTCGTCCTCCAATAGGTTACATTGTCTACATTTTCTACCTTGTAAAGGTACACTTGCAGGCTTACGCCACCGGCCATATTCAATTTCTAATCTATGCGATGACAGTCTGAGTTTTGTCAGAGCAGAGCGAAATTTGGATATATTATTTTATCTAGATACGGTTTGAATTCAAAAGTAGAAATTGTCCTATAAATAATTGCTCGTGTAGATATATTTAATTCTGCGTCCCATTCTAGAATAAATACATCTTAAATTCTTTGTTTGAACATCGAAAGAAAAATATTAACATCTTCGACACCTTGCCCTAGCCACACATCGTAGAAACATAGTCTAGGTAACAAATGTTTGACTTGTGATGTCCAGTTTACTCTGTTAATGTGCAATTCACTATCGTTTTTAACCATACTATAAACTATTTTTGTGTATTTTGTTTGACCACACAAAACAGTTTCAACCAATATTTAATTATTATAATTATTATATCGTTTATTTATAATATTTATGCGTCCAATTTCACCGTATATGAAATTATTTTGCGTGGATATTTTAACTCCCAAAACTCTTTTACAAAACCTTAAGTGTGTTCCTTCAACGTTTGATCCTTTATTAAAACCCAACACTTCAGATGAGTAATTCAAAACAGGTGTTATAAGCTTGTCGAATAACTCCAATGAATGTTGTGGTGATATATCTACAAATTTATTAAGATATATGTTCATTTGGAATATAGTTTAAGGGATGTTCTGCCAGAATTTTATCAGTTTCGTTAAAAGCTCCCCCTGTTGTGAAAACAACTCCTAGATATTTGAATTTATTAACTATTTCTAGAACGGTGTCTTTAAAATAGAGCATATAGTATGTGGTAACTTTCCGCCTTTTCTAAATACCATTACTTTTGTCTTTTTCGTATTAACTGTTAACCTCCACCTGTCACAATACTCGGCTAAAACATTTAACGATTTCAGTAATTCCTCTTTGGACTTAGCAAACAATATTATGTCGTCTGCGTAAAGCAACAGACACAATTTGAGCATTCCTACATTAATACCTTCTACACCGTTAGTTATGAACTCTTCCTCCATGCTGAATAAAAATGGTGATAAACACACCCCTTGTCTAACACCCAAAAAAACACTAAACTCTTCACTAACCGTATTAAAATATTTTACTTTTGATTTGACACACATGTACATAGATTTAATAACATTAAGTATATTTCCCCTTACCCCATACTTGATTAATTTTTACCATAAGACATCTCTTACTACAAAGTCAAAGGCCTTCGTAAAATCAACAAATGCACAAAATAGTTTTTCTCCTTGGCTGAGACTATGCGAAATGACAACATGAAGTATAAATACTTGTTATTTCTATATTAAGTTCATCGAACATGACTTGAATCTCGCCATTTAGATATCGTTCATTAAAATAAATCACATCGTCATCTGTTTGATAAAGTTGTCATCGGGATTATTCATCGCCTTCAAGTACATCGCAAAACTTTTCGCTGATACGGTTTTAGGACTCGATATATTCGATGAATCTTTTAAAAGTTTCCAATACTCTTTTGCATTTTATTTGCGTGCCTCTAATAATTTAAAAGTGTTTTCTTTGCGAAAGGCAAATCGTTTTTTGCCTAATAGTATGCTTATACTCACTTCTGGATCTACACATGTTTAGTGTATTTGTGTCGGATTTAAGTTTACGGTATTCGTTAAGAGCGTTAAAAACTATGTTCCGTTTCATTTCACATTCCTCGTCAAACCAGGGTTTGTTCATTTTAATATTGTGTTCATGTTTAGTTTCAAAATCACATTTATGCGATGAGCAAACATTGTTCATTACTTCTACGAAATTCCGTACGTTTTTAGCAATAGCTTCATTATCATTCATACCGTCAAAGTTCATCGTTATCTCATCAAGTTGTATCCTAACGGTATCGTCATTTAATGTTTGTTTGTTATCTTCGCATTTATCATTGTTCCATTTATATTTAAAAGCTATAGGATCTGTACCACCCGTATCTGTACCATCTACATCGATAGCATTAACATAATACATCACCGAAAAAAATAGCACAATGATCCGTCAAAATATTTGGATCGTTAACTTCAAACGTATTAAACATATTAAATAAGGATTGGCTTGCTAAAACATAATCCACAACACTGCTACCAAGACTACCCACATATGTGTACTTCCCAACACTCCCATCCAGAACCATACGCCCATTAAGTATACGACTCCTTACAGAACTCCATGAGTAATGACCCATTTTGATTCGAGAATTTATCTTGTGAAACTCGTTTATCTACTGTGTCTGGGTGGTAGTCTTCCGGAAGTACGCCTACATGTGGGTCAACTTAATCATTTTCGACATAATCACTTAATTGTCCTATGCGACTATTTAGATCACCTAACACCATGAAAGCACACTGCCAGTTCGATATGTTGGTATTCGCCACCACCTGACTTAGAATTCTGTCATACATGTTTGTTTCTATAAATGCCTCTCGACTACTTCCTCTAGGTATGACATAACATAAACATAGATAAACATCAGTCTCCGTACCAAACAAGCTACCTTTAAGTTGAAACCACACACTGTCATCACTGTCGCTGCTATATAACTCAACTTCATTTAAAAGCAATTTCTATATAGTATGTAAGATTTGGCAAAGTATGATATGAGATGTACGGTTTGGCATGGAGATATGACATGAATACTTTGACACTGAGATGTTATGGGATGTACGGTTTGGCCTGTGGCGGATATGGGATTTAAAGTATGGCATGGGGGGGACATGGGATGTAAGGTTTGACATGAAGATGATATGGGATGTGAGGTTTGCCATGAAGATGATATGGGATGTGAGTTTTGGCATGAAGACGATTAGGATGTAAGGTTTGCCGGCATGAATAAGATATGGGATGTAAGGATTGGCAAGGAGATGATATGGGATGCAAGTTTTGGCATGAATATGCTATAGGATGTAAGGTTTGGTATGAAGATGGTATGATATGTAAGGTTTGGCATGAAGCTGATATGGGATGTAAGGTTTGGTATGAAGATGGTATGATATGTAAAGTTTGGCATGAAGCTGATATGGGATGTAAGGTTTGGCATGAAGCTGATATGGGATGTAAGGTTTGGCATGGAGAGGATATGGGATGTAAGGGTTGGCATGAAGATTATATGGTATATAAGGTTTGGCATGGGAAGGATATGGGATGTAAGGTTTGGCATGGGGAGGATATGGGATGTGAGGTTTGGCATGAAGATGATAAGGGATGAGAGGTTTGGCATGAACATGATCTGGGTGTAAGGTTTGGCGGCATGAATATGATATGGGATGTAAGGTTTGGCATGCATATGATATGGGATGTGAGGTTTGGCATGAATATGATTTGGGTGTAAGGTTTGGCATGAAGCTGATATGGGATGTAAGGTTTGGCATGAAGCTGATATGGAATGTAAGGTTTGGCATGAAGCTGATATGGGATGTAAGGTTTGGCATGAAGCTGATATGGGATGTAAGGTTTGGCATGAAGATGATATGGTATGTAAGGTTTGGCATAGGGAGGATATGGGAAGTAAGGTTGGGCATGGGGAGGATATGGGATGTAAGGTTTGGCATGGGGAGGATATGAGATATAAGGTTTGGCATGAAGCTGATATGGGATGTCAGGTTTGGCATGAATATGGTTTGGGTGTAAGGTTTGGCGGCGTGAATATGATATGGGATGTAATGTTTGGCATGAATATGATATGGGATGTGAGGTTTGGCATGAATATGATTTGGGTGTAAGGTTTGGCATGGAGATGATATGGGATGTAAGGTTTGGCATGAAGATGATATGCGATGTACGTTTTGGGATGAATATGCTATTGGATGTAAGGTTTGGTATGAAGATATATGAGATATAAGGTTTGGCATGAAGCTGATATGAGATGTAACGTTTGGCATGAAGCTGATATGGGATGTAAGGTTTTTCATGAAGCTGATATGGGATGTAAGGTTTATTATGTAGATGGTACGGTATGTAAGATTTGGCATAAAGCTGATATGTGGTGTAACGTTTGGCAAAGGTAAGATATGGCATGGATATGCTACTGCGTGTAGGTTTTGGCATGGAGATGATATCAGGTACACGTTTGGACATGGAGAAGATATGAGGTATACATTTAGACATGAAGAGGGTATGAGGTATACGTTTGGACATGAAGAGGATATGAGGTATACGTTTGGACATGAAGAGGTTATGAGGTATACGTTTGGATATGTAGAGAGTATTTAGTGTAAAAAAGTTTAGGTAAGTTTGAACATGAAGTGTGTATGAGATTGGCATTTTAACCTGCTTTCAAAACATGTACATATTTTAAAATTGATTTTAAATGGATAACAAGAAGCAATTTGAATTAAAATTAATTTATATTTATATATCATTATATAAGTATAGGACAGAGCATGAGTTTTGCACGTGTACGGGGAGAAAATGCACGAGCGTTAGCGAGTGCATTATCGTCCGTACACGTGCAAAACTCATGCTTTATTGTATTTATACCACAATAACTAATATATGCTGTGTATATCCTCGGGTATTACATGTGGATAGTGTGTATTTAGGCTATTGTGGTATAATCGCATTTAATGCATACATATATTTACATTGTTCACTAGATTAATATGTTTCGCTTAAAATACTAATTATTATACATATGCATGTATCAGTTAACTTTTATATAATTCGAACAGCCCAAGCATATCTTTTTAGATATATATACACACACTTATCAAACTGTGAAACACTAAAACAGGTGAATGTATTTTATGTGTGTTAGACATTACCTCCCCATGAGCGCATCGTGTACTGCATATGTGGAGTCGCTAGAAGCAGTTGAACAGATGTCTCCTCGGGAACCTCCAAAGCATCCACCCATGTGGTCAGAAGTTTGTCGGCGTCAAGTATGAGTTTGTCAACCGCATTCCAGGTCACACCGGAATCGGTGGATACAAGCACCGTCTCTTTGTTTTGGTCATACCCGTACACTCGCCCTTCTACCGACTCGTATCCCACCATGCTAGCTAGGCGTGTATCTAGGGCTGAAGATGTAGAAGGGTGTATAATCATATGTCTGAACAGGCCAACATAAGCAGTAACTATTGAGTTTTAGGATTGGATATGCCTTAATACGCAATACAGATTGTGTCAAAGAGATGATTCCTTTTGGAAATATGGCACAAATATTGAGTTGCAGAATTTGACATGCCTAACAAATCAATAAAGATTGTGTCGAAGAGATGATTCCGTTGGGAAATATGGCACAAACAATTGTTTAGGCCTAATATATCATTGTTGGAGGGAAACGAATGATAATACTCGTCAAGACATGGGAGTTGTCAGAGTGAAACCTGCGAACGATAATACTCATCAAGACATGGGAGTTTCAGAGTGAAACCTGCAAATGATAACACTCATCAAGACATGGGAGTTGTCAGAGGGAAAACAGAGAACGATAATATTCATCAAGACATGGGAGTTGTCAGAGGGAAAACAGAGAACGATAATATTCATCAAGACATGGGAGTTGTCAGAGTGAAACCTACGAATGATAATATTCATCAAGACATGGGAGTTGTCAGAGGGAAAACAGAGAACGATAATATTCATCAAGACATGGGAGTTGTCAGAGGGAAAACAGAGAACGATAATATTCATCAAGACATAGGAGTTGTCAGAGTGAAACCTGCGAAAGATAATATTCATCAAGACATGGGAGTTATCAGAGTGAAACATGCGAAGGAAAATACTCATCAAGACATGGGAGTTGTCAGAGTGAAACCTTCGAACGATAATATTCATCAAGACATGGGAGTTGTCAGAGTGAAACATAGAATGATAACACTCATCAAGACATGGGAGTTGTCAGAGTGAAACCTACGAACGATAATATTCATCAAGACATGGGAGTTGTCAGAGTGAAACATAGAATGATTACACTCATCAAGACATGGGAGTTGTCAGAGTGAAACCTACGAACGATAATATTCATCAAGACATGGGAGTTATCAGAGTGAAACCTACGAACGATAGCACTCATCAAGACATGGGAGTTGTCAGAGTGAAACCTACGAACGATAATATTCATCAAGACATGGGAGTTATTAGAGTGAAACATGCGAACGATACCTCTCATCAAGACATGGGAGTTGTCAGAGTGAAACCTACGAATGATAATATTCATCAAGACATGGGAGTTGTCAGAGTGAAAACTAGAATGATAATATTCATCGAGACATGGGAGTTATCAGAGTGAAACCTAGAATGATAACACTCTTCAAGACATGGGATTTGTCAGAGTGAAACCTACGAACGATAATATTCATCAAGACATGGGAGTTATCAGAGTGAAACCTAGAATGATAACACTCATCAAGACATGGGAGTTGTCAGAGTGAAACCTGCAAATGATACTACTCATCAAGACATGGGAGTTGTCAGAGTGAAACCTACGAATGATAATATTCATCAAGACATGGGAGTTGTCAGAGTGAAACCTAGAATGATAACACGCATCAAGACATGGGAGTTGTCAGAGTGAAACCTACGAACGATAATATTCATCAAGACATGGGAGTTATCGGAGTGAAACATGCGAACGATAATACTCATCAAGACATTGGAGTTGTCAGAGTGAAACCTGCGAACGATAATATTCATCAAGACATGGGAGTTGTCAGAGTGAAACATAGAATGATAACACTCATCAAGACATGGGAGTTGTCAGAGTGAAAACATAGAACGATAATATTCATCAAGACATGGGAGTTGTCAGAGTGAAACCTGCAAATGATAATACTCATCAAGACAAGGGAGTTGTCAGAGTGAAACATAGAACGATAATATTCATCAAGACATGGGAGTTGTCAGAGTGAAACCTGCAAATGATAATATTCATCAAGACATGGGAGTTGTCAGGGTGAAACCTAGAATGATAATATTCATCAAGACATGGGAGTTGTCAGAGTGAAACCTACGAATGATAATATTCATCAAGACATGGGAGTTGTCAGAGTGAAACCTAGAATGACAATATTCATCAAGACATGGGAGTTGTCAGAGTGAAACCTACGAATGATAACATTCATCAAGACATGGGCGTTATCAGAGTGAAACCTGCGAATGATAATATTCATCAAGACATGGGAGTTGTCAGAGTTAAACCTAGAATGATATTATTCATCAAGACATGGGCGTTATCAGAGTGAAACCTGCGAATGATAATATTCATCAAGACATGGGAGTTGTCAGAGTGAAACCTAGAATGATAATATTCATCAAGACATGGTGGTTGTCAGAGTAAAACCTACGAATGATAATATTCATCAAGACATGGGAGTTGTCAGAGTGAAACCTACTACTCATCAATACATGGGAGTTGTCAGAGTGAAACCTATGAATGATAATATTCATCAAGACATGGGAGTTGTTAGAGTGAAACCTGCAAATGATACTACACATCAAGACATGGGAGTTGTCAGAGTGAAACCTACGACTCATCAAGACATGGGAGTTGTCAGAGTGAAACCTACGACTCATCAAGACATGGGAGTTGTCAGAGTGAAACCTAGAATGATAATATTCATCAAGACATGGGAGTTGTCAGAGGGAAACCTAGAACGATAATACTCATCAAGACATGGGAGTTGTCAGAGGGAAACCTACGAATGATAATATTCATCAAGACATGGGAGTTGTCAGAGGGAAACCTAGAACGATAATACTCATCAAGACATGGGAGTTGTCAGAGGGAAACCTACGAATGATAATATTCATCAAGACATGGGAGTTGTCAGAGTGAAACCTAGAACGATAATACTCATCAAGACATGGGAGTTGTAAGAGTGAAACCTAGAATGATAATATTCATCAAGACAAAGGAGTTGTCAGAGTGAAACCTAGAACGATAATACTCATCAAGACATGGGAGTTGTCAGAGTGAAACCTAGAATGATAATATTCATCAAGACATGGGAGTTGTCAGAGTGAAACCTAGAACGATAATACTCATCAAGACATGGGAGTTGTCAGAGGGAAACCTAGAATGATAATATTCATCAAGACATGGGAGTTGTCAGAGTGAAACCTAGAACGATAATACTCATCAAGACATGGGAGTTGTCAGAGGGAAAACCTACGAATGATAATACTCATCAAGACATGGGAGTTGTCAGAGTGTAACCTGCGAATGATAATATTCATCAAGACATTGGAGTTATCAGAGGGAAAACAGAGAACGATAATATTCATCAAGACATGGGAGTTGTCAGAGTGTAACCTACGAATGATAATATTCATCAAGACATGGGAGTTGTCAGAGTGTAACCTACGAATGATAATATTCATCAAGTCATGGGAGTTGTCAGAGTGAAAACTACGAATCATCAAGACATGGGAGTTGTCAGAGTGAAACCTACGACTCATCAAGACATGGGAGTTGTCAGAGTGAAACCTACGAATGATAATATTCATCAAGACTTGGGAGTTGTCAGAGTGAAACCTACGAATGATAATATTCATCAAGACATGGAAGTTGTCAGAGGGAAACCTACGACTCATCAAGACATAAGAGTTGTCAGAGTGAAACCTGCGAATGATAATATTCATCAAGACATGGGAGTTATCAGAGTAAAACCTGCGAATGATAATATTCATCAAGACATGGGAGTTGTCAGAGTGAAACCTGCAAATGATAATATTCATCAAGACATGGGAGTTATCAGAGTGAAACCTGCGAATGATAATATTCATCAAGACATGGGAGTTGTCAGAGTGAAACCTAGAATGATAATATTCATCAAGACATGGGAGTTGTCAGAGGGAAACCTACGAATGATACTACTCATCAAGACATGGGAGTTGTCAGAGTGAAACCTAGAATGATAATATTCATCAAGACATGGGAGTTGTCAGAGGGAAACCTACGAATGATAATACTCATAAAGACATTGGAGTTGTCAGAGTGAAACCTAGAACGATAATACTCATCAAGACATGGGAGTTGTCAGAGTGAAACCTGCAAATGATAATATTCATCAAGACATGGGAGTTGTCAGAGTGAAACCTAGAACGATAATATTCATCAAGACATGGGAGTTGTCAGAGTGAAACCTACGAATGATAATATTCATCAAGACATGGGAGTTGTCAGAGTGAAACCTACGACTCATCAAGACATGGGAGTTGTCAGAGTGAAACCTATGAATGATAATATTCATCAAGACATGGGAGTTGTTAGAGTGAAACCTGCAAATGATACTACTCATCAAGACATGGGAGTTGTCAGAGTGAAACCTACGACTCATCAAGACATGGGAGTTGTCAGAGTGAAACCTACGACTCATCAAGACATGGGAGTTGTCAGAGTGAAACCTAGAATGATAATATTCATCAAGACATGGGAGTTGTCAGAGTGAAACCTAGAACGATAATACTCATCAAGACATGGGAGTTGTCAGAGTGAAACCTGCAAATGATAATATTCATCAAGACATGGGAGTTGTCAGAGTGAAACCCAGAACGTTAATACTCATCAAGACATGGGAGTTGTCAGAGTGAAACCTGCAAATGATAATATTCATCAAGACATGGGAGTTGTCAGAGTGAAACCTAGAACGATAATACTCATCAAGACATGGGAGTTGTCAGAGTGAAACCTAGCATGATAATATTCATCAAGACATGGGAGTTGTCAGAGTGAAACCTACGAATGATACTACTCATCAAGACATGGGAGTTGTCAGAGTGAAACCTACGAATGATAATACTCATCAAGACATGGGAGTTGTCAGAGGGAAAACAGAGAACGATAACACTCATCTAGACATGGGAGTTGTCAGAGTGAAACCTACGAATGATACTACTCATCAAGACATGGGAGTTGTCAGAGTGAAACCTAGAACGATAATACTCATCAAGACATGGGAGTTGTCAGAGTGAAACCTAGCATGATAATATTCATCAAGACATGGGAGTTGTCAGAGTGAAACCTACGAATGATACTACTCATCAAGACATAGGAGTTGTCAGAGTGAAACCTAGAATGATAATATTCATGAAGACATGGGAGTTATCAGAGTGAAACCTGCGAATGATTATATTCCTCAAGACATGGGAGTTGTCAGAGTGAAACCTAGAACGATAATACTCATCAAGACATGGGAGTTGTCAGAGTGAAACCTAGAACGATAATACTCATCAAGACATGGGAGGTGTCAGAGTGAAACCTAGAACGATACTATTCATCAAGACATGGTAGTTGTCAGAGTGAAACCTGCGAATGATAATATTCATCAAGACATGGGAGTTGTCAGATTGAAACCTAGAACGATAATACTCATCAAGACATGGGAGTTGTCAGAGTGAAACCTAGCATGATAATATTCATCAAGACATGGGAGTTGTCAGAGTGAAACCTAGAACGATAATATTCATCAAGACATGGGAGTTGTCAGAGTGAAACCTACGAATGATACTACTCATCAAGACATGGGAGTTGTCAGAGTGAAACCTAGAATGATAATATTCATCAAGACATGGGAGTTGTCACAGTGAAACCTGCAAATGATAATATTCATCAAGACATGGGAGTTGTCAGAGTGAAACCCAGAACGTTAATACTCATCAAGACATGGGAGTTGTCAGAGTGAAACCTGCAAATGATAATATACATCAAGACATGGGAGTTGTCAGAGTGAAACCTAGAACGATAATACTCATCAAGACATGGGAGTTGTCAGAGTGAAACCTAGCATGATAATATTCATCAAGACATGGGAGTTGTCAGAGTGAAACCTACGAATGATACTACTCATCAAGACATGGGAGTTGTCAGAGTGAAACCTACGAGTGATAATACTCATCAAGACATGGGAGTTGTCAGAGGGAAAACAGAGAACGATAACACTCATCAAGACATGGGAGTTGTCAGAGTGAAACCTACGAATGATACTACTCATCAAGACATGGGAGTTGTCAGAGTGAAACCTAGAACGATAATACTCATCAAGACATGGGAGTTGTCAGAGTGAAACCTAGCATGATAATATTCATCAAGACATGGGAGTTGTCAGAGTGAAACCTACGAATGATACTACTCATCAAGACATAGGAGTTGTCAGAGTGAAACCTAGAATGATAATATTCATGAAGACATGGGAGTTATCAGAGTGAAACCTGCGAATGATAATATTCCTCAAGACATGGGAGTTGTCAGAGTGAAACCTAGAACGATAATACTCATCAAGACATGGGAGTTGTCAGAGTGAAACCTAGAACGATAATACTCATCAAAACATGGGAGTTGTCAGAGTGAAACCTAGAACGATAATACTCATCAAGACATTGGAGGTGTCAGAGTGAAACCTAGAACGATAATATTCATCAAGACATGGTAGTTGTCAGAGTGAAACCTGCGAATGATAATATTCATCAAGACATGGGAGTTGTCAGATTGAAACCTAGAACGATAATACTCATCAAGACATGGGAGTTGTCAGAGTGAAACCTAGCATGATAATATTCATCAAGACATGGGAGTTGTCAGAGTGAAACCTAGAACGATAATATTCATCAAGACATGGGAGTTGTCAGAGTGAAACCTACGAATGATAATACTCATCAAGACATAGGAGTTGTCAGAGTGAAACCTACGAATGATAATACTCATCAAGACATGGGAGTTGTCAGAGTGAATCCTAGAACGATAATACTCATCAAGACATGGGAGTTGTCAGAGTGAAACCTAGCATGATAATATTCATCAAGACATGGGAGTTGTCAGAGTGAAACCTAGCATGATAATACTCATCAAGACATAGGAGTTGTCAGAGTGAAACCTAGAACGATAATATTCATCAAGACATAGGAGTTGTCAGAGTGAAACCTAGAACGATAATACTCATCAAGACATGGGAGTTGTCAGAGTGAAACCTAGCATGATAATATTCATCAAGACATGGGAGTTGTCAGAGTGAAACCTAGAACGATACTACTCATCAAGACATGGGAGTTGTCAGAGTGAAACCTAGCATGATAATACTTATCAAGACATGGGAGTTGTCAGAGTGAAACTTAGAACGATAATACTCATCAAGACATGGGAGTTGTCAGAGTGAAACCTAGCATGATAATATTCATCAAGACATGATAGTTGTCAGAGGGAAACCTAGCATGATAATACTCATCAAGACATGGGAGTTGTCAGAGTGAAACCTAGAACGATAATACTCATCAAGACATGGGAGTTGTCAGAGTGAAACCTAGCATGATAATATTCAAGACATGGGAGTTGTCAGAGTGAAACCTAGAACGATACTACTCATCAAGACATGGGAGTTGTCAGAGTGAAACCTAGCATGATAATACTCATCAAGACATGGGAGTTGTCAGAGTGAAACCTAGAACGATAATATTCATCAAGACATGGGAGTTGTCAGAGCGAAACCTACGAATGATAATACTCATCAAGACATGGGAGTTGTCAGAGTGAAACCTACGAATGATAATACTCGTCAAGACATGGGAGTTGTCAGAGTGAAACCTAGAACGATAATACTCATCAAGACATGGGAGTTGTCAGAGTGAAACCTAGCATGATAATACTCATCAAGACATGGGAGTTGTCAGAGTGAAACCTAGAACGATAATATTCATCAAGACATGGGAGTTGTCAGAGTGAAACCTAGAACGATAATACTCATCAAGACATGGGAGTTGTCAGAGTGAAACCTAGCATGATAATATTCATCAAGATATGGGAGTTGTCAGAGTGAAACCTAGAACGATACTACTCATCAAGACATGGGAGTTGTCAGAGTGAAACCTAGCATGATAATACTCATCAAGACATGGGAGTTGTCAGAGTGAAACCTAGAACGATAATACTCATCAAGACATGGGAGTTGTCAGAGTGAAACCTAGAACGATAATACTCATCAAGACATGGGAGTTGTCAGAGTGAAACCTAGCATGATAATATTCATCATGACATGGGAGTTGTTAGAGTGAAACCTAGAACGATACTACTCATCAAGACATGGGAGTTGTCAGAGTGAAACCTAGAACGATAATACTCATGAAGACATTGGAGTTTTTAGAGTGAAACCTAGAACGATACTACTCATCAAGACATGGGAGTTGTCAGAGTGAAACCTAGCATGATAATATTCATCAAGACATGGGAGTTGTCAGAGTGAAACCTGCAAATGATAATATTCATCAAGACATGGGAGTTGTCAGAGTGAAACCTACGAACGATAATACTCATCAAGACATTGGAGTTGTCAGAGTGAAACCTACGAATGATACTACTCATCAAGACATGGGAGTTGTCAGAGTGAAACCTAGAATGATAATATTCATCAAGACATGGGAGTTATCAGAATGAAACCTGCGAATGATAATATTCCTCAAGACATGGGAGTTGTCAGAGGGAAAACAGAGAACGATAACACTCATCAAGACATGGGAGTTGTCAGAGTGAAACCTACGAATGATAATATTCCTCAAGACATGGGAGTTGTCAGAGGGAAAACAGAGAACGATAATACTCATCAAGACATGGGAGTTGTCAGAGTGAAACCTAGAACGATAATATTCATCAAGACATGGGAGTTGTCAGAGGGAAAACAGAGAACGATTATATTCCTCAAGACATGGGAGTTGTCAGAGAGAAAACAGAGAACGATAATACTCATCAAGACATGGGAGTTGTCAGAGTGAAACCTAGAATGATAATATTCATCAAAACATGGGAGTTGTCAGAGTGAAACCTACGAATGATAATACTCATCAAGACATTGGAGTTGTCAGAGTGAAACCTACGAATGATACTACTCATCAAGACATGGGAGTTGTCAGGGTGAAACCTAGAATGATAATATTCATCAAGACATGGGAGTTATCAGAGTGAAACCTGCGAATGATAATATTCATCAAGACATGGGAGTTGTCAGAGGGAAAACAGAGAACGATAACACTCATCAAGACATGGGAGTTGTCAGAGTGAAACCTACGAATGATAATATTCCTCAAGACATGGGAGTTGTCAGAGGGAAAACAGAGAACGATAATACTCATCAAGACATGGGAGTTGTCAGAGTGAAACCTAGAACGATAATATTCATCAAGACATGGGAGTTGTCAGAGGGAAAACAGAGAACGATAATATTCCTCAAGACATGGGAGTTGTCAGAGGGAAAACAGAGAACGATAATACTCATCAAGACATGTGAGTTGTCAGAGTGAAACCTAGAATGATAATATTCATCAAGACATGGGAGTTGTCAGAGTGAAACCTACGAATGATAATATTCATCAAGACATGGGAGTTGTCAGAGTGAAACCTAGAATGATAATATTCATCAAGACATGTGAGTTGTCAGAGTGAAACCTAGAATGATAATATTCATCGAGACATGGGAGTTGTCAGAGTGAAACCTAGAATGATAATATTCATCAAGACATGGGAGTTGTCAGAGTGAAACCTAGAATGATAATATTCATCAAGACATGGGAGTTGTCAGAGTGAAACCTGCAAATGATAATATTCATCAAGACATGGGAGTTGTCAGAGTGAAACCTAGAATGATAATATTCATCGAGACATGGGAGTTGTCAGAGTGAAACCTAGAATGATAATATTCATCGAGACATGGGAGTTGTCAGAGTGAAACCTAGAATGATAATATTCATCGAGACATGGGAGTTGTCAGAGTGAAACCTAGAATGATAATATTCATCAAGACATGGGAGTCAACGACCACCAGGGAGTGATTATACTCAACATGACGTAATACTGACAACACTCATAAGCAAAGTGATTTTGGAGTGGAACAATTCACGACTAGCAGGGCATGATTATATTCAACATAGCGTGACACTCGGAATGCAAAGTGATTGATAACATTCACCACTACATCGGATTAATAACAGGAAACAGACAACTTTCAACGTGACATGCGAGTTATAACACTCGCCACGATATGAGTGATAACATGCAATATGATCTCGCATTGATAACATTCAACATGACCTCGGATTGATAACATTCAACATGACCTCGCAATGATAACATTCAACATGACATCGGATTGATAACATTCAACATGACCTCGCAATGATAACATTCAACATGACCTCGGATTGATACCATTCAACATAACCTCGAATTGATAACATGCAATATGATCTCGCAATGATAACATTCAACATGACCTCGGATTGACAACATGCAATATGATCTCGCAATGATAGCATTCAACATGACCTCGGATTAATAACATGCAATATGATCTCACAATGATAACATTCAACGTGACATCGGATTGATAACATGCAATTTGATATCGCAATGATAACAATCAACATGACATCGGATTGACAACATGCAATATGATCTCGCAATGATAGCATTCAACATGACCTCGGATTGATAACATGCAATATGATCTCGCATTGATAACATTCAACATGACCTCGGATTGATAACAATCAACATGACCTCGGATTGATAACATTCAACATGACCTCGGATTGATAACAATCAACATGACCTCGGATTGATAACATTCAACATGACCTCGGATTGATAAAATGCAATATGATCTCGCAATGATAACATTCAACATGACCTCGGATTGATAACATTCAACATGACCTCGCAATGATAACATTCAACATGACATCGGATTGATAACATTCAACATGACCTCGCAATGATAACATTCAACATGACCTCGGATTGATACCATTCAACATGACCTCGAATTGATAACATGCAATATGATCTCGCAATGATAACATTCAACATGACCTCGGATTGACAACATGCAATATGATCTCGCAATGATAGCATTCAACATGACCTCGGATTGATAACATGCAATATGATCTCACAATGATAACATTCAACGTGACATCGGATTGATAACATTCAATTTGATATCGCAATGATAACAATCAACATGACATCGGATTGATAACAATCAACATGACTTCGGATTGATAACATACAATATGACCTCGCAATGATAACATTCAACATGACCTCGGATTGATAACAATCAACATAACCTCGGATTGATAATATCCAAGATGACCTCGCATTGATAACATTCAACATGACCTCGGATTGATAACTTTCAACAGGACCTCACACTGAAAACATTCATTATGACCTCGCATTGATAACATTCAACATGACCTCGCATTGAAAACAATCAACATAACCTCGGACTGATAACAATCAATTTGAACTCGCATTGATTACTTTCAACATGACATCGGATTGATAACATTCCATATGACCTCGCATTGATAACATTCAACATGACCTCGGATTGATAACATTCCATATGACTTCGCATTGATAACATTCAACATGACCTCGGATTGATAACAGGCAATTTGAACTCTCATTGATAACATTTAACATGACTTCGGATTGATAACATTCCATATGACCTCGGATTGATAACATTCCATATGACCTCGCATTGATAACATTCAACATGACCTCGGATTGATAACACTCAATTTGAATTCGCATTGATAACATTCAACATGACCTCGGATTGATAGAAATTACCCACAATATAGAATATCTCACCTGTCCATGTGGTCCCTCCGTCTAAGCTTGATGCGCAGCTACCAGCAAACTCCATCCTAAAATTATTAAAGCAAAATACAGAAAGGCAGTCACTGTAGTTTTATGTTTTGGTCTATTTATAGTTGCACAATACTATCTATTCCTTGATAACCCAAAAATGACCGAATAGCGAGTTTGTGCACACACAACTCGGAAGTGATCTATTGTGGTCACTGGTCGGTTAATAGAGCGGCACGCTGTCACCACCATAAAGTTATACGTGATAAGTATAAAAACATGATATGTTTGTTGGCTTCGAGGGAATGTCGGATTTATGCTCTACCGTGTGTCCTTATACGGCACGACATTTCCCTTAGCCTCTGATGGAGACTTAATGGAGCAATTCCGTGTATGGGAGTCTATAGAAATCTGCTCTTTAGTAAGAATAGGTCACGGTTCCCGTTTTACTATATATCATGCAACTAATGATTCTACTATACAAATACAGCTGCTTCCTACTATCCTAATATTTTCCGTCCAACTGCTGTATTATGCTAGTTGGGTACACGAGCTATTGTTCGATGGCTTAAAGAGACATGAATTTACAATTTGATCTACACATATACGCAATATATTTAGTACTTAGCAACTTAGGAATGCAATACTTGATCAGAATAAAGTATGTTGCATTTATTATTGATATAAATGTACTTAAAAGCCGAAACCATTTTTTGCCAAAGTTACTTCCCTTGACAAAAATACCTCCATTTGTATCTTGACCGCAGCAGACCAACCTCCGCGCAGTGATATTGTAGCCAATAATCCCTGCCACCACACAAATCACGTGACGATAGCTGAGGTCATGTGATTACAAACAATGGCGATACACTAGGTAATGCTTGGTACAGCAAACTCTTGCTGTACCCAACAGGCAGTTGACAATAGCATCATCACCTTCGAGAAGATGTTGAAAACATTCAACCTGTTTTGGCTTGGGTCAGATTTAAATACGTTTGTAGGTCTATGCTTGGGTGTAATCTCTTTATTAAATTTACGCACAGATTCTGTATTGTTCTAAACGGAATACATGTTTGTTTACAAGTAACCAAGTAACCAGTGTACTTGTTCGCTAAAAAGATTTTTTTTTTTAATAAATAAATTAATTTTGTAACCAGATACCTTTTTTCGTACTATTCTCCTATATTATGAACAAAGGAAACTGAAATATTGACCTAAAAATATTTAACTAAAAAATTAAACTTAGCTGGATTTCAGCTATACATTTGTGTGGTGGCAGTGATTACTGTAACAGAAAGGGGAAATAACCACTGCGGTGAGTTTGGTAGCAGACGTGATCTGTTGTTTCCATTGCATTTCAGGTAAATTATGTTATTTAAACAGTTTGCATGATAAACAAATTACATGTTTAGTAACTTAGAATTTCAGTTGTATTTTGGCTCATGTCGAAAAGTGATAACTACTCACCAGAGGCTTGTATAAAAGTGATATTAAACTACTCAGCAGAGGCTCGTATTTATCAGTTTTCGTACACTCATCAAAATACAGCTGAAATTCTAATTTACTAACCCCCCCCCCCCCCCCCCCCCCCCCCCCCCCATTTATAGAAGAAATATGTCTAAAATGCACCTTTTTCACCTTTATCTGTGAAAATAAATTACCCAGAGAAACCCACGAATTGGCGCGTAACGCGTGTTAGCAAATTATTTTGCACACCCTGTTTGCATATTTGCCCACCCAGTTCTCGAATTTCTGCCTAATACACTGATTGTACCTATGGTTTTGAACACACGGATTATATACACACAAACACGGCATACATACCTGGAAGCATCCCTATCGCAGACATATACATTATCCTGGTCATCAACAACAAAGTTTCGGGAAGTGAAGCCTGAAATCATATTGAAAAATGAGATGTAAAAGTCGACCAGGAAATGTAGCACTCAAGAACCACAGTTAACCAAAACCACGTATACTGACAGAAACAACAATTTCAAGCATAACTAACAGGCGAGGAATGTGGTATCGTAAATAACAGGGTTCACAATAGGGCCACCGCTTTTGAACGTTCAGTGGCATTAAGCCCGCTGGGTGTTTAAACCAGGTTCTAGATCGCACGAAACATCATTCTTGTACTATTGTCCTACCAATGAAACGGGACAGCGTAAATAAATCCCCGCCAGGTTATATTATAGTCATCGAACAAAGCAGACAGCATCAGTAAGCAATATACGTATATCACAAAGATGATCATGTATATATGAATATAGAAAAGCATAGTGGCATGGCGAACTTTTAAGGGTCAACCACTAAACAACCATAAACTCTTTTGAGAAACTTCTAACAAGTTTAATAAAGATTGAATGCAGTGGATACACTTTATATCCATGTAAAACAAGTGTTCTTGGCCTTTTTATGTTAGAACAAAAAAACGTGTTAAACATTGTATTTTGTATAAACACCTTTATGGACGTTTGCTTTTACATTCAGCTATGTTTTTATGTTAAATGACACACGTTTTTGCGAATGACGTTTTTACATGTAACACTGCTATACCCGTTGTTTTCAACACAACATTTCAAAGAGGTAAATGTGCTTACATTTTCCAAGAAACCCTCTCATTTGCAGTTAACAATCAATTATATACTGAAGCAGAATTTTCGCTATTTATTGTATGTACAATATGTAGCTGTTAATCGAATGGTACATGGCAACGTAAGACCTTTCCTTTCGGAAAAAAACTGAAACAACACATAACACAGCGAATAGTATTCCTTCAATGTTTCATTATGGACAGAGTACGCGTTTGACTCAAGCATGTGAGCAAACGTAGGATTCAAAATTTTGCAAACTACGTTAAATACAGTACTGAAATTGCTCAGTTTTTCAACGAGGAACTTCAACATTTATGAATTTCTTGTTACAAAGTGTACTGTGATTAAAACGTCTACAACATCACAGTTGTGTCCTTTCTCTAACTGCAAATTTTTGTTTTACAAAACATCTTGGGATTTCTTTGAAATATTATGTGGAATTAAGTGTGCAGTATATACAATATATAACACATGCAAGTTATGCAGAAAAGATAATGGGACGCCGTGAGTTTAAAAAAAATCAAGATTTGCATGTGTCCCTCTAAATGATCTGCAGTGATGTTATGTCAATGTTGAGTAAAACTATACCTGCAGGCCTGGCCACATCTGTAGTAAGGCACAGCTCTGTAAATACAATACAATATTAATATATTTTGTGGAATTAAATTGAATGTTGTTTAACGGTTCATCAACACAGTATAGGTTATATAGATATGAAACATGTTTGGATTTAATTGCATTTGAGTTAAGAAGTGAGTAAGTAGAAAAAGGTTATCGGAGCTGGGTTATCCATTACATGGTCCCGTCTTAATTCCATTAAGCGATTTGAAAGCCTATATTACCAGGATTTTATAACGGATATTTCGACTATAAAACACTTTTATAAACATGTTTTACTGAAAAATGCAATAATCTGTTCAAAATTATCTATAAAATGTTTTAATTTTACAATATGAAAGCTTTAAGCCGAAATTAAGGTTTTATTTCATACCCCAGCCAACCCCGTTTTCGCTTCATGGAGAAGGAGTTGGATGGGGTATGAAAGTTAATACTCGAACCACGTAATGCGTCACATTTTCCAAACATACAATCAGGTCGGAATGATATAATAGGACATATATATATGATTTTTTTTTGTCGATATTGTAATTCTCAAACTATAGAAGATGAATGTTATTTCATTCTAAAATGTCCATGCTAATCTCCTATTAGGAGGAAATACATAGCCGTACAACACGTATGTTTAAATTCATTGAATTATTGCAAACTAAAAACAAAAAAGATTATACTTGACAAAGCATCTCAAATGTGCGATGCCACATAGAACTATATTATTTCACACCTGTATAATTCTAAGCAATCTCTTTCTGTCTTTTTACACATGTGACAATCCCATATTTCCACTATTGTACTTAAAGCAGTTCATTTAATACAAAAAATCTATATTATTTTCATCATGTTCATATAGTACTCCATCTGGTATCTAGAGTCCAATACATCTATATTCAGTAGATGCGGAGTCCACAAAAGTCATATTCCGTATTTGTACTATGGGATTAGATGTGTCCAAAAATCCATATTCTATGGGAAGATAACTCTAACAGTAAAAATCAACGAGACAGTAACGATTTTCCTCACACCTATATTTTAACTGAAATTGAATAGAAACTGTTTTGATACTTTACGTGTGTTTTTCAAATTACATTTTACATAGTTAAAAAATGTTGAAAGATGTATTGTTTTTGCTTTGTTCAATTAATAACAGAAATATCAAGTTCGAATTCAAATGTGCAACGTTTGGTTAGTTTCGTGAGATGTGAAATAAAGAGGTAATTTTACAGCGCTGTTTGCCGAGTCCAAATATGGATTATGTCTGCTGGGTACGAGTCCAATATAATTCAATATTGTACTCAGCCATGTTAAATAACCTCATATTATATCTAAATAGTCCAGTTCCATTGCTATATAATTTATGTAAGTATTGCCTTATTTGTTCATGTATATGCTAAAAGACCTTTGACGGAAACATGCTCAATTAACTCCTTTCTTCCCACAATAGAATGGTAGAATATCGTATACAATGTCACTTTTTACTATTTTATGCATATCATATATATTTTTCGGACATCTTCGGATTTGTTAGTAAATTTGTATTCTTACTGATGACATGATTTAATGGGATTTTAATTTTCTTACGTGCAGGTGTGACGTCACTTGAGACGCTGCATCCGTACAATTCAAACTTGGCGCCAACTTCCGGCTGTATGCCGTTATTGGTATCGTTGGTGATGCTTATTCGAACGCTCCTCGCCTGCTGCTTGCTCAGCATTACAGATTCAAGTGTTGCGCCGGTTAAAGCATACTGTAAATATATAGTTATTGTAAAAATCATAGGGCGGAGATATTCTATAGGTATACAGTATGTTATGGTTTATATTTACAGTTTTGCGGAATTTAACACAAAAGACGCGAATGGAACGCACTGATCACTATGTTCCATACAATACAAGGTATATACGGTTGATTGGTTGAATGGTGTTTTACGTCATTTTCAGCACATATTTCAGGTTGTATATGACGGTCGATTATTTCGTGGTGGAGGCAGACAACAGAAACATTTTGTTTATAGACTCCTCCTCTACAGAGTTCTACTCCTAGTTTACTGGGACAGCCCTGGAATACAGACATTACTGTTTGGGGCGCTTGTTTCAGTCAAAGGCTTTTTGGACTTTTAAGATACAATTAATCTACTACCTAAATAAGTTGTATATCAGTGAAAAAGACAGTGGTAAATAAATATCGGTGAATTTAGACACACTGAAAGTTTTATAGCAAAATATGAAGGATTACTGAAGTTATTTGAAATTTCGTAATTTTCTGCTGCCCCACCAACAAGGAAATTACATAGGAAAAGCCCCATCAAAAAATAATTTTGGCTGTATAATATTTATTTCTCAACCGATTTTCAAAAGTAAAGTAGTTTTTTTTTACCACTATAAATGTCACTTCTGATGATGTATAACTGAAGTACGTGTTATTTAAATTGCTCAAGTTACTTTAGAAAAACCTTTGGCTGAAGCAAGCGCCCCAAACAATAGGGGAGAAATGTCACGCGTGGATTACTCTGTATGTTCCCCATCTTGTCACTGTAATGGGCGTATAAGAAACAGGTCAACTTGTGAATAGGCCTAAATCTGAAATTGCCTGAAAAAGTTATTTTAATTCGCTTGTTTTACCAGACAATGATATAAATGAATTCCTTCACAGCAAACATTTTGGAAATATAGTTTTCAACTAAAAACACGCATCGAAACGAACGGGAACGCGGATAATTAAGAACGTCAAACGTTGCCGTCCTTACAGAATTTAGGTAGACCTCATCTTTTAGGTGTCCGGCCATTGCACAATGAAATTAGAGTGGCGAACTGATAATGGGTCAAACACTAAACACGCAGTGCATTGCAAAATGCTAGAGTAATAACTTCTTTTGACAAGCCTTTTTACAAGTTTAATAAAAACTGTATGAATGCAATGACTTCACTTGTAATCCAAATAAAACGGGACAGTGTGAATAAAGAAATCCCAGCCATGCTTTATCCTCTAACAACATAGGCAACCATAAACAAATAAACTGATTAATTTAAAAGTGTTTAATTTTATTGTATTTATTTAATCTCACATGTTTGAAATCAACATGATACTGGATTAATAAAAGGGCGTGTCAAAGCTTGTTAAATACATCAAGTGTGTCAACTGTCCCGTAAAATGTAGGACGACAAGTGAACACCGTTTCATAGAATACTCACCGGCTCCGCACCAAACCACGCTATTCTGTCGAAGCTGTACTCGATGGTTATTTCGTTGATTGTAGATGATACTGCCATGTCTTGTTGGATATCAATCTGTGTTAGCTTGTGAATATTGCCCAAATACACGTCTATGTATCGTTTCGAAGCAAACGGTGCATCTCTTATAAGTGGCACCCAACCTTTAATGTATAAAAGACAAAATACACGACTTAGCAAAATGGTAATATACCGTTGTATAGACAGGTTTGTAAGCACGTTCTAAATTTGTAGTCATAGATCCTTGGTTGAATGGTGTTTTACGTCATTTTCAGCACATTCTTCTGTGGAGAACCTGTTAGTCTTTATCATCTTCGACACTTGATTGTAAATACAAACGTCTTGACCAGTTGTGCAGAAACAAAATTGAAACTGGAACCAACTGGAACCAACTGGAACCACGTGACCGTAACTATTAGTTTTTTTTATTGAAGTATTTATTACCATTCGCATTTAATTCGTCGATATCGTCGATTTCCCTCTTTGTTTATATATAAATTTATTGTCTTTGTGCCTTCCTGTAGATCTTGGATAGCAGGTGTTCCTGTCTCAGCGAATCAGAAACCTTGCCAGTATATCGGCAAAAATCATTAGGACAGCTGTTCTAGACGTTTGTCTTGAGAACAAGAAAGCGTCGCAGATGATCTAGACTAAGAACCAGTAAGAATCGACATAGAGATGGTTTGAACCAGTAAGAATCGACATAGAGATGGTTTGAACCAGTAAGAATCGACATAGAGATGGTTTATGTTGTGACAGTTTATCTAACGTTTGTTTTACTTGCAAAACGTCCCGAACTGAAATCACCGCTAAATAAAATTCACTGATTTCAACTTATCATTGTTCCGGTTTCCAGTTAAACCGAAGTGTAACAAAAGTATACGGAAAAGCCAACTTAACAATCTAGGTAAACAAGGTCTTAACCATTGGCGAACGTAACACCAAATATAAAACTGCAGCCATCCGGTTATAATAAAGTCAAAATAATACACATGTCACCTATATCGTTTGCTCTTGCTCTGGCTGGGGGATTCGTAGCCCTGGAGTTCGTGGAACCGGTGATCTGACAGTCTAGGATGACGCCGGACTCCATTCCAAGTGGCCCGGAACAGCCTGTAATAATAAAAGCAATTATATAAATGGCATATACTCGAAACATTATGCTATATATATTACTTATTGTAACGATAAGCACAGGTGGCCATGTGTGGTGCCCAGCATGTAGACTTTAATGAGAAAACATGAATTGAATGTTTGCTATTTAGGAGATATATTGCATACAGAAACGAGTTCCTTCGCGTATTAATATTGCACGACTTTAAGAGCGCAATATTTATGCGCGAAATAACGAGTGCATATATCCCAATATAAATCTAATAACGTCTTTAATTGAATACGCGTCTTTAAATTAGAATAATAAAATAGGTAATAACATTTAATTTTCACCAAAACCATTTATTTGAAACAAACATATTATCGTTACATCGTGGGAATTTTCACGAAGAAACCCACATTGTTTACATCACGTGACATACTTTTGGTGACATGAACAGAAAATTGCACCAATTACGAAAGGGGTTTACATTACACACCCAATATGACTTTAATACACGTCAATATGAGCGAATATGAGCGAATATTGACGTGAAAGTAAATGCGTATGCAATACTAATGTATATGTACAATGTTCTTAAAATACCCGTGATGTAACATGCACAAAATTATTTATGAGTTAGTAACTCTCGTCGTCAGTAGGGTTAGAAACGGTGGTACATATGTTGCAATTGGTGGGATAGATATTTTAACTGTAAATCGTGCCAGTGATTTGATCCCATACCTATGCCTGTGCCAGCAGTGACAGTGTATTCTATTGACTGTTGGCTGGTTGTTACATATGGGTACCAGTTTTCGGAACTGTAAACTGTGTCAGCCCTATCAACCCAATCTGTACCGACCTCGCCGAAAGCCACGGAATTATCGGAAGTGTATCCTGTGGGTAACTCTACTGTCAAATCAACGGTTGCTTGAAGTACAAATGTGAACACGTCCGAGAAGAAAAAGGTATCAAACTGGAATAAAATAATGGTTATAGTTAGTGAAAGGTGTATTGCGTTGTACAGGGAAATTATAAAGGCGTAGACTTTACACGGACACACGGCAATCTTGATTTTTAAAAAACAACAACTCGTGGTTAGTTTTTCTACATAAATGTCATTTGTTCAATCATTAATATTAATTATAAGAATAGTATAAAGCAAATTGCTTTTGCATATTACTATCTGTTGATTATAGTTCACAATAATATGGTAGAATAACGAAGAAAAGGTGAAAACTCCAAATTGTATTTACATATATACAAGCAGGTTTAAAGTAATAAAACTAGAAATGTGTCCATAGGATACAGATGCCCTCACAGAAAACAGTCAGAGAAAAGCGTAAAATTTGACAAAAATTTGACAAAAATAAAAGTCCGGTATTACGATGTAGATTTTGACACCGAATCGATATGCACATCTTGACATCATAGGTAAGCATCTTGTAAAGTTTCAAAACAATCGGTTTACAACTGTGGAAGGAGATAGACACACAAACCACTCGGGACGAACGAAGGGACGGACGGACGGATGGATGGATGGACGGACATAGCTAACGATATACGTATGCCTCTCACCATTCGGTGGTGGAGGCATAAAAACACCCGCAAATGTTCGGATAGTGTAGAGTTTTATTGGGCATTACCACTAAGCATACATTATGCAAGTTCACTGCATGCCTGTATTTTAAATTAAAAATGTGTCACGCAAACTGATGTGCATTTGCAATATTGGCTAGCAATCAATGGCTGCAAATGTGGTATAACACTTTCTATTGTATACTTATTCATAAACCTTAGTTTAGGAGTAAAGCACGCTTTTCGTTTCGATGAAACGGAGATTTGAAGTTACAAATAGGCAATTGCCTTAGCAAACTATCATTGAAAAGTAAACAATATGTGATAACAAAAGAACCTAATTAGCGTATTTTTGAAGCATTAATGTTACTTTGATTTAAGAAATAGAACATCGTTTACTGTGAATTATCGTTTAATATATCACGGTTTGGAGTTCAATTGTAAACAATAATTTCACTCGGGCGAGTGAAATTATTGTTTACAATTGAACGACAAACCGTGATATATTATAGATAATTCACCGTAAACGATGTTCTATTTCTATTCTAATACCCCTAAAATGTGAAAATAACGCACACATTTGAAATTTTTCGCATTGCTTTGCTTACTCTCCTAACGTTGCATACGTTACAATACGGGATGCGCAATGCTTATTCTCCTTTTTTTTGATTTAAACATATTTTATTGCCAATATTTTACAAACAGAGCAAATATAAACATATATACGATAGACATATTATAATCACAAATGGGTTGGGTAACAAGTTCTACCAACCAGCTTATTCTCCTAACGTTGCAAAAATTACAGTGATATTATCATTCAATATAACGAGATATTATAAACTAGGCTATATAGTGCGGGTGTATTAGAATTATTAATTTAGCATCGTTTTGACTTTAAACCTGCTTGAACATAAGTGAATTGTCTATTAATCTTCCATCAGTTAAAATTATTAGTGCAATACAAGTATGCACAACAATTAACAAAACAAACAATTAAACTATTCAAAATATGTTTATCAATGATTTGCAAATGTGCAAGTTGTGTAGAAAAGCTATTGGGAATCCGCGTGTTTAAAACAATAACTTTGCCGCGTGTCCCTTACCATTAACTACTCAATCGGTCGCGTGCTATTGATCTGCAAAATTGGCCAGCAATGGCGGTCCAATTGGTGTACGTATACTTATTGAATCATGCAATATTCAGTTTAGGTGTTAACCAGGGTCCGTATCCGTAAAGCTTCTATTGTTTGGGGCGCTTGTTTCAGCCAAAGTTTTTTTTGGACTTTTAAGATAAAATTAATCTATCACCTAAATAAGTCATATATCAGTGAAACAGACATTTTTAGTGGTAAATAAGTTTTTTTTGGACTTTTAAGATAAAATTAATCTATCACCTAAATAAGTCATATATCAGTGAAACAGACATTTTTAGTGGTAAATAAAAATACCTTACTTTTCAAAATATAAAAAAAATCATGCGCTAAAGTTGTTTTTGATGGGGCATTTTCAATGCAAAATTCTGCTGCATGAAACATTTGAAAAATATTTTTTTTAAGAATTTGTATCCAAAAAAGGTTTTAAATTGTTGGATATTAGTAAATTAAGACACCCTGAAAGTTTTACAGCAAAATATTAAGTATTACTGAAGTTATTTGACATTTCTTAATTTTCTGCTGTCCCACCAACTAGGAATTTACATAGGAAAAGACCCATCAAAAAATCATTTTGGCTGTAAAATATTTATTTCTCAGCCAATTTTCAAAAGCAAAGTAGTTTTATTTACCACTAAAAATGTCAGTTCTAAAGATATATACCTGATGTTCGTATTATTTAAAATGCTCGAGTAACTGCAGAAAAACGTTTGGCTAAAACAAGCGCCCCAAACAATAAGCAATATCTTAACTTAAGTTAGATTTTATCAATTGTTTTAACACCTTTTTCTATCGATTTAAGACGTTTTCTTAATATTGATAATAAGTTTATGGATAAATAAAATTATCTGCTAAATATTTATCTTAAATATTTATCTTAAATATTTATCTTAAAATAGATGATTTGTAGTGTTCCTGAGAGGTAAATAAGGAGATTTAAAATTATGTGAAAACCTTAAATTTTGACAAATAACATTTTCCACTGAAGCTGCTTGATGAATACGGGTCCAGGTTTATAGAACTGCGTTTTGGTCGTAACGAGTGTTAAAGCTATACAACAGGAAAACAATGCCTATCGTTGTATATTATATAAAGATTATCTCCCGAGGCGCGCTGTTTCGGTGACGTCATCGGCTCAGTATGGAGAAATTGCTATTTTTAACTCATCATAACTTCAAAAGTACTTGACCGATTTCAATAAACTACCACTCATTTTCTTAGTTACGTTATTTTCGATCCAACGATGTAACATTCATAGCAACTTTTAGGAAAAAAATGTTGTTTTTTTCAAAAAAGAAATCTGGCAAAGTGAAATCTTGTTTTTGCCCGAGGGGATTTCGGTATAATAAAATAAATATCACATTCATGAGAGGGTGATAGTAAGAATGTTCACCCTGAGGATATTGATTATCACCCTCGGCTTCGCCTTGTGCGATAATCATATCCTCAGGGTGAACATTCTTACTATCACCCTCTCATGAATGTGATATTTATATATTATCACATAAAATGCAATGTGGGAGTGTAAAACACCATTCATTATTTTCGATATTCCACTAGTGGTATAACATAACGTTAATGACGTCATGGACGTCACGTTAATGTACGTTTTCTGACGTAATGTGACGTTATAAGTTATGTAATAAATATAATCTAACATTCGTTTTATTAAACTCGTTAGCAAAAATGATATAATGCTCGGCATGATTTCATTCATTATTGAATTCATTAAACTCTTCATTATTGAATGTATTAAACTGATATAATGCTCGGCTCATGTCATGCCGAGCATTGCATAATTTTTGCTAACGAGTTTAATAAATTCAATAATGAATGAGTACTCACGTAAGATCCTCTATTTATAAGAAAATGATTTGTGATAATAAATACTAACGTTGATTTGGAAGACAGATAGTCTGTCTGTATTTGGAATTATCGTGTAAGACTTATTTCCCATTTCCAGAAAGTCAGCTGGTGCAACCTGGAACGCCGGAAAATATACTGATACGGTGGTGTTTTTCGTTTCTGCTGTTGAACTAGGACTGTGATATACAACGCCATTGATAGAAAGAAGGGAACTGAAATCATTAAACAATAACTCATGTATTATATAATTTTCACGGAATAGTACTCGTGAACAATAACTCACTTATGACATATGTGACATGTAACTGTACTCATGAAAAATAACTCAGGTATTACATAAGTAACAATAAATCACGTATTACATACTGTACCCAGGAACAAAAACTCATGTATTATAATCGTCACGGAACTATACTTATGAACAATAACTCACGTATTACATAAGTGACAAGGAACTGTACTCAGGAACAGTAACTCATATATTATATAATTGTCATGGAACTGTACTCATGAACAATAACTCACGTATTACATAAATGACATGGAACTGTACTCATAACAGTAACTCCTGTATTACATAAGTGACATGGAACTATACTCAGGAACATGAATTCATATATTATATAATTGTCACGGAACTGTACTGATGAACAATATCTCATGTAGTACATAAGTGACATGAAACTGTACTCAGGACCAAAACTAATGTATTATATAATTGTCATGGAACTGTACTGATGAACAATAACTCACGTATTACATAAGTGACATGGAACTGTACTCAAGAACAATAACTCATGTATTATATAATTGTCACGGACCTGTACTGATGATTAATAAATCACGCATTGCATAAGTGACACGGAGCTGTACTCATGAACAATAACTCGTGTATTATATAAGTAAAAATAACTCGCGTATTACATAAGTGACACGGAACCGTACCCATGAACAGTAACTCACGTATAACATAAGTAAAAATAAATCACGTATTACATAAATGACACTGAACTGTACTCATGAACAATAACTCACGTATTACATAAGTGACATGGAACTGTACTCATGAACAATAACACGTATTACATAAGTGCCATGGAACTGTACTCATGAACAATAACTCACGTATTACATAAGTGACATGGAACTGTACTCATGAACAATAACTTACGTATTACATAAGTGCCATGGAACTGTAATCACGAACAATAACTCACGTATTATGTAACTGACATGGAACTGTGATCATGAACACATATATTCAAAACCCAGAACTGATTTTACGCAGTTGTGAGCATTCAAACCATACCTGGTTGAAAGCGATCCATAAGTCATTTGAAGCACGACATCTGGTAGTTCACTGCCATCCCTCTGTACCAATACAGCATGGTCGTAAATGAAGATATAATTAGCGACCTTGTGGCCAAAGCTTATCTTAGTCGTCCAGTTGTGTTCAGCCGCCCCACAGTCTGCCATCTGTATATCCACTTGGAGGAGGACATCGTCATCCCCGGGAACGAAGGTGCCAAGGCGGTGAGACACACCTTAAACACACACAAAGCATACATATATTCGTTTTCAATATGTTCTGACATTCACGCTGAAAAAAGTCGCTCCGACAACAAATCAGTAGTTTTATTTATTACTGGTCCTTTGGGATCATCAAGTTCTTTGCGGCTTTAAAGCAGAATACCATTAAAGCCGGTGCTAGGAGTCGTCAAAGGTGTTGCACCTTATATTACCTCTCACGAACAGACTCACTAAAACCGAGTTCGCTAATGTTCTCTCTTATTTGTGTTTGTTGCTTCCAAGGGATCCCCTTTTCAGTATTTATTGGTACTGCTTACACCATTGTCCATGTGTTTGATTTGGCATATTGTACTATAATATAGTATTTTAGTAGCGCAGTTGTTGTGTATACGTACCATTTTGTGTGCAATTGTTGTTTTCTTTTTGGAAAATTAAAAAATTATTATCAGGATTCAAGATTCATCATTGAAATACAAATGTTATTTTTCACTGTTTTATTTGACTGTTATTTTCACTGCTCTTCGATACAACCTTTGTATGAAAATAAATGTAGAAGCTGTATTTTTAGCTGGGTAAAAGTCTACGTGAAAAATGAACTGTAGTTTTTGAAAAGGATTTATTTTCATTTACAGTAGAGTAGATAATATTATGTAAGTTTAATATTCAAAACAACGTTCAAAGGCATTCCTATAAGTTTCACGTAAACATTTGATAAACTGTTTATATAAAACTGTTTTAAATCAGAAAAGAGCAAAGTATAAGCAATGGAGTGTCTACAACAGAGTTTGCAGCAACACTGCAAGTTAGAAGGTTCTAGTCCCATTCTCCATATTTTATCTAGATGTAAATGGAGGATGAGCCTGGCATGTTCATCCCTGCTTGGCGCCATATAACCTTTCTTGTGTTTGTGCGCCGTAAAACCCTAATTCAATTGCTAATATTCCGGAACAACTCGAATAATGTGATATATATACAAAATAAAAGGAAGTTTACCACGACTTTTAGGGACATAGATTAAACATATGAACATCGTTTTATCATGGAGATATGCACTTTTCTGCCTAATAAAGGGGTGACCTATTAAATTTTGCTTTAATTAGGCACTGGCCAATAAAGCAAATCAATGCGGAATCCGTCGGCGTTTATTGTATGTAACGTTATCTGACGTCATACATGTAACTTTGCCTGACGTCATAAAACAAAAAAACAAACAAAAACATGGCGACGTCCTCCATAAGCGTACCATTCTGAGAAATAGGTAATAATAGTAATTCATACAGAAAATATGGATAATCTACATGATAAATAGAATATTATGTCATATTATGGAGAGCCTCGCCATTCTTCGTTTTCTAAGCCTCGCCTAATAAACTTGATAGTAAAAGGCACTGACATAATATTCTCTATATAACTGTTCGAAGCTTTTTCAAACAAATATGTCATTTTATTATTTTCTAAGCGAAGTACCAGAATTACCTAAAAAAATATTAAAAACAACTTATTTCGTAATAACCACCTATCGCTTTGAACACATTTAATGTTTGGCGTTGACAATAATTGGCCAGTCGTCATTGTTTAAAAACCGTTGAAATGGGTTCATAAACGATTGTTATTCTCTAACAAAAACATTTCTAATTTCGTAATTTTAAAATTACCTCCCTTTTCATTGAAATGAGAACGATTTTCGATAACCTATAAAAGTATTTTCCCATCATATTTGCTTTATTGCTATCACCGACTTTGTTTCCAGATGATTTAGTAGCATTATTAATGATCATATCTGTCACATTATCATTGACCTTGAACATACACGGCTTTGTATCTCATCTATGGAATGACATTGCATTTTAAGTGCTGAATTTATTCTGCTCAGTATATGTTGCAATACAGTTTAAGTATTATATTGACGTAAAGCTCAGGATACATTATTGTAGTGTAGATTTCGATAATGTGTATTACTTACTATTTATTTAAGTGTGTATTGCACCCTCACACACATATCGCGGAGGGAAAAAACAGATTTCCTTACAGAAACACAAACAAGCAAAGCAACAGACGTCCAGTTAAGTAGGGTAACTGGATGTACTAGGGGGAGGCTGTTTCACAGCAATAGACAATAACAGAAGACATATCAGCAATGTCCCAGAAACAGTACAATCGGAAGGAAAAAAGAGAAAAATCAGGTGAACTGCGGGTGAACAGCGAGAGTCGTCGCAGAAACGGAATATACAGCGAGGCTTCAGCAGAAAGTATGTCAGAACAGATCACCATCTAGTAGGAGGGACAACAGCAGAGCTGGCGGAAGACGAAGTGAGAGGAGGCGAAAGAAAGGACCAGATAAAAGGGGTTGAGAAGGTGGGCCAAAAAAAAAGAAAAAAAGTAGGGTTACTCTCGTAATGCATAATTATTAGGTTGCTTTTGAGATGTATATTTGGTAAATAAAACATGTAACGTTTTGGCTTGAGAAAGACCCATTGCCACTTATATATACACACACTGGCCAAGAGTGACAACATCCATTATGAGTTTTGTTTGCACCTGTGTTAATAGTAATTCCTAGATCCAGGTATCCGTATGTCTTCTGTCCAGTTCCCAAAGAATCGTTGTAAACCGGAATATAACTGATGCCTTGATTATTGTCGGTCCCGGGAACACATAACACATTCCTGCCCAGGTTTCCTATAAAAACACAAACATACAATATTCAATTTTCATTACCTACCCATCCCCGTGTGGTTCCGGAGCCCCTGTTTGGTTTCGGGGAAAAGAATAGGGCCACTGCAAATCCCGTTGGATGGGTAGGCAGAGGGGTAGAACACCCTCAAATTCATGCTCATTTTATAATTTTTGTTCATGCTCATTAAAGGTCTTCATCATGATCCCTGCATTGTTTAAGGTGCCATCTCGCTCAAATCACTAGAGCAGTGGCAGAAAAACAATAAACGTGGCTCCAGCGTAAATGGAGTATCTACAATAGAATTAGCAACAACTCTGTAGTTCTGCAGGTGAGAAGGTTTTAGGTCCATTCTCCATATTTTATCTCGATGTACATGGAGGATGAGCCTGGCATGTTTATTCCTGTTAGGAACCTTTCATGCATATAACCTTTCATGTGTTGGTGCGCCGTAAAACCCAAATTCAATTCAATTCATTACCTACCCAGTGGTGTTGTTACTACGCATTGAATACAAGCTCATCGATATATACTACTCTAATTTTGCTAAGCAACAAACCTTTGCGCTTTATTTTTGAACCAGTAAACCCGGATTAAGGATATTTATGGTTTCTTTACACGGTTTAAGTATAGAATGATCAAATGCATTAATCGTGGAACAAAATTAATTGTTGAGTTATAACCTGGCGGGGATATCTTTATTTATAAACTGTCCCGTTTATTGCGATGACAATAGAGTACGATTGAGGTTTGGTGCACATGTTTTTGCCACTGACCATTCCAAGGCGGTAGTCCTATTGTCAACTCTTTTGTATGTGTGATGTCTTATCTTGCCTTTTATTGAGTTTTATAGTTATTCTTTGTTTGTGGTTGACAGTCGTCCTTGAATGCTACTTTACCTGTTCGACTTTTTTTTATCTGTATGTATGCTGTTGGTAAACCAGCTATCGTAAAATGTCGAATTGAAATCTATGGTTTAGCATACTTTGAGTAGTGTATTATACACATATCATTTTATATATCATTACGAAAATAATATACATGTACTTAACTGGTTGCTTTTACGTTGACATCTAGTCATTTCACGCACAGTGGCATTTTCTTAATTTGCTCTGTGCATCAATGTTGCATTCTTACACAATTTGTGTTTTGCAGTATTTTATCTGTGAGTGGGACAAATTGTTGAAATAAAAAAACAGGATCTGAAAGTTCATCACATTTTCAGATGAAATAAAACAAAACAAACTGTAAACAAGAGGGCCAAGATGGCCTGTGGACGCTCTACTGGCCCAAGATAAAGTTTATGTATAGGGGGCCATAAGTTTTTAAAAAAAAAAATTCAACCGGAACATGGTGATGGTATACGCAACAAAGGCTTGGTACTGATCATCCATGCACAGTTTCGTTGAAATCCAACCAGAGGTTCAGGAGAACTAGTCTAGACACAATTAGTGTATTAAAACCTTTAAAAGCTCATAACTCTTCGAAAATTCATTCAACCAGAACATGGCAATGACAGATGCAACTAGGCTTAGTAGAGATCATCCCCGCCAAGATTCGCTGAAATCTGTCAAAGAGTTCAGAAGAGACTAATCTGAACAACGTTTGTGTATTAAAACATTTAAAAGGCCATATCTCTGCCAAAAAGCATTCAACCAAAATACGGCGACGATATGCACAACTAGGCTTGATACTGATCATCCTTGTCAAGTTTCGTCTATAACCAGCTAGGGGTTCAGGAGAACTAGCCCAGAAAATAAAGTGTGCTGTCAAAATTATTTAAAGGGCCATAACTCTGCCAAATATCTGTAAACGACGATGACATGCAAGTTTGTGTATTAAAACCTCTAAAGGGCTATAACTCCGCTGGGCTTGGTACTGATCATCCCTGCAAAGTTTCAATGAAATACGGCCAAATGAAGGCCCTTTCGTCTTAATGAGGCCAAGGTATAGTATATTTCAGAAAATCAAGGGCCATGATTCCAAGGTAAATGGTCCAATCTGGATGGTTTTCGATCTTGTCCGAGCTTTCACTGATATTAACAATCTGGTAAAGTTTCGTAAAGATCAGATGAAAGATGAAGACCCTATCGTCTTAACGAGGCAAAATGTATGATTTTTACCTAATTCAAGTGCCATAACTCCGCTGTTACTGGTCCGATCTGGCTGGTTTTCGAATTTGACCGAGCTTTCATTAAAATAAAAGATCGGGTGACGTTTCGTAAAGATCGGATGAAAGATGAAGGCCCTATCGAATTAACGAGGCAAAATATAGCATTTTTAAGTAAATCAAGGGCCATAACTCCCTGTTACTGGTCCGATCTGACTGGTTTTCCAATTTGCCCGAGCTTTTATTGACATTAACAGTCTGGTAAAAGTGTCGTAAAGATCGCATAAAAATGAAGGCCCTATCAATGAGGCAAAATATAGCATTTTTAACTAAATCAAGGGCAATAACTTCGTTGTTACTAGTCCGATCTGGCTGATTTTTAAACGTGTCCGAGGATTCATTTATATAAACAATCTGTTAATATTTGGTAAAGATCGGATGAAAGATGAAGGCCTTATCGTCTTAACGAGGCAAAACATAGCATTTTTAACTAAATCAAGGGCAACAACTTCGCTGTTAATGGTCCGATCTAACTGGTTTTCAAACTTGTCCCAACTTTTATTAATATTAACAACCTGGGCAAGTTTGGTAACGATCAAATGATAAATGAAGGTGATAGAGTGTTCACAAGGCCTAATATGTCATTTTTTAGGCAAAACAAGGGCCATAACTCCGGTGAAACTAATCCGATCTGGCTGGTTTTCGAACTTTCCGAGCTAAAGCCCGAGAGAGTTCACAAGGCAAAAGTTAAGAGACGGACGGACGACGAACGACGGACAACTCGTCATCCCATAAGCTCTGCTGGTCTTCGGCCAGTAGAGTTAAAAACTGGCCTCCGTCTATTTAAACCGGGAAAGTTTGAGCTGCATTGAGGCAAAAACCAATGCAAATCAGTCTTCATACACAGTTCCGATCCTGGACCAGAGGTTCAAGCAAATTATAAATACAATAATTATTTGAACCTGTAAGAAAAACACTTGTTATCCATGAACAACAGAGGGCGGAGCTCAAAATTGAATGTCTGAACCAGCAATTGACACGTACCAATGACCCGGATATCTCTAATAGTGATGCAACCAGTATCATTCACCGGAAGTTCAACATCAAACTGGAAGCGAGACAGTGAATACTTGGGAATTGTTACTGTAACGTTGATTGTACGATTCTCGGAAATCTTCATAACTATGGGGTCCGATTGATCTAAAGTGACCAGAGTCTCGTTGGAAACCCCATCCAAGCTCTGAAAAGTAAAATACACTGATTGCAAATGATGAAATTCCACATACAAAACAAGAATTAACAATAAACATATTTTTTAAAAAAAATTACCGATGTGGGATAGATTATAAAAGCAAGAGTACATGATTATGATAAGTTAAACTAATACTTATCTGTAGGGATACATATCTGTAGGGATACATATCTGAAACGATTCACGAATCGATGATTCACCACTTTGTTTTTACTAGAGGTTTGGTAACTCGTAAATTCTGATCGGAAGTTTAAGGGTACCGCACAATTAAAACTATGTACTGTCATTTTCTTTGGTCGTTGTTGAAATATGCCCTTTAAAGAGACGCACGGCGATTAAGATTATGTGTTTAATTTCGCGGCGTCCCATTTCTTCTCTTATCACTTAAGTGCAAACTAAAATGAGAAAAATGGTCCCATAGCACACAAATGCAATGGCATCGTAGATGCGCACTGTACCACAAACAAAGAGCAAATTAACTAACAATGAAAAAGACAATAAACAACAGAAAATGTGGTGAAGACAGGGTTAACGACTTGGAACGGTCAGTGCTGAATCATTATTAATACTTATGCGAATAGTTCAAAGCATTTGCATTTTCTTCAAATTTGTATTCCGTTTTATTTAGGAAAATTCCGCAAAAGAACACTGTTTTGTTCACATTTGAAGCTGCAACTAACCTATCACTAAGCGATGTTTATTTAAATATTTAATGTACTCAAACATGTAATAACTGAAGTGTTTCGTTAAACAATACAGGCGAGACAAGAGAGGGAAACATACTCTCTTTAAATATAAATATGTTAAATGACAATATAAAGCATGCATAGAATTTACCCTCTCCAATGATTATTAAAAAGCACACACGAAGAAACGCACAACAACAAAAGTATACAGTACTCGGATTTCCAAGTCACACACTAGGCTTAAAGTTCTCCGGCCATATTTTGCTTCATGAACATGTGTATGCTTATTTAAATCGAAATCAATACTTAACAGATAATGTATGGTGCTGAGGTCCATATGCAACTTTATGGACCGTATGACGTCACATTAAACAAAGAGTGGAATATGCAAATGGGGTGTAATATACAACAATATATATTTACAATTCACACATTGCTATATCTGTGAAAAGCGAGAATAAGATTTTATTTGATGACGTAGAAAACCTTGAACAGGTAAATTAATCCACAGGTAAATGTATTTATCAATTATCTGGCAATAGTTGTGCAGCTTTACAATTCAGATTTACCTCATTTCCCCGTGCAGTCACGCAGTGGCAAAAGTAGTATCTACGTCATGCAATAATACTTATTTTTACATACAACTTTGTAGCGGTTTTAAATATATGTTTCTCTCCTCTTCATCAAGAAATGTTCATATGATGGTTAAGAGTTAAATTTGTTAATTGATACTATTACAAAAAGGGTGGCCATTTATCTTTAATTGGCGTGCTTCATATTTGAAAAACATCTGACTTGGTCAGTTCTCCGTTTTCCACGATCGAAAGTCCACGATTCTCAACGAAAGTCTAGAGCCGTAGACCAAGGGTAAACCAACCAAAGTACAGCCAATAATGTGAAGGAGAGTTTATGACAACCACGTGGTGGAGATTTACTTTTTATAAAGAGTGACAATGACATTCACAGACTGTACATATATCACTTACATACAATACGATTAATAAATGAATTTTAGGTAGAAACTTAATTTAAATAAGTCATTGTCACTTTACATATTAATTTGCCATGTACGCGAGAAATGACGTCAACGTCTTTGTTGACGATTTAACCTGCACGCGCGAAGTCGTGAGTCCCTAGGGACGTAATGACGTAACGTGACTAACGTCGTATAAACATATCTGTTACAGTAACTATATGTTCATGTATCATGTCGATCTGCATAATTCTGCCAAGAAACAATGTGCCTGAGATAAAATCTTATCTCGGCAGTTTCTTTCCTATTCCGTCAGGAGCACCCCTTTTGATGACGTCAGCACCTCTTTTGATGACGTCATGGTTGCCTATATTTGATGATGTCTGGGTATTTACAGCATCGGGCTTCATTTTGTTTTTAGCCTCACCTGATAAACTGGTTGAGATCAGGCACTTACATGAACGATATTCTCTATTTAGCAACATTCCTTGAGAAAGACAGATCATTCCGTCGAAACTATCGGAATAAATGTTGAAAACATACTAACTTTCGCTTATTTGATTACTTATATAATTATTATTAGTAATTGGGTGTGTTACTGACCCCCTACAGAAATATGTGGGGTCAGTCAGATTTATAGGGGGCGAGGCGATTTATAGGGGGCGAGGCGACAGCCGAGTCCCCTATACATCTGACTGACCCCACATATTTCTGTAGGGGGTCAGTAACACACCCAATAACTAATAATAATTAGCCTCGCCCCCTATAAATCTGACTGACCCCACATATTTCTGTAGGGGGTCAGTAACACACCCAATAACTGATTTATTGCTTCGAGCAACTTTTATAAGGCAAACGCCGATATTTAACCCATTTTAATGGAGCGTTAACGTCATTGAGGCGTTCGCGCAATTTGACGTCATGACGTTGACGTCACGACCGGTACAGTTTAAAAATATTACTAATTTACTTATTTTGTTTGTTACTAACGCCTTAAAGAACTATTTACAAACGATTTAAACTCTGAATCGGAATTGTAGTCCATATTGTTTTAGTGACCCTCTATGAATTTTACTGACCCACTATAGAACAATAGAGGGTCACCATGTGACCGCTCTAATCAAATGAAATTCCTAGGATTGTGTGCGAGGTGCAATAAATATATATAGGTGAATATGCAGATAGGTGAATGCATCTTGAAAAATGGCGCATGTGGTGAATTAGTGTTTGTTTTATAGGGATAGGTCGTGAATAAAATAGATTTCTCAACATTTAAAGTTATATCTTCCGGCTGATACTTCTCTGAACCCGGCAATGTCACCAGCTAGTTCGGTCCCTTGTTGTTTCTGATTGCTGGCCCTATATTAGAATGCATTATCCTAACTGGTATACCAAATTGTACAGAAACCTCTGTGTCGGAAATAATGTTGAAGCGCAACAACACATATCCATACAAACCACAAGAACGTGTTAATTACTTACAAGCACTTTGTCTTCGAACAGTGTTTCGTCAGTGATGTATAGTATTAGCGAATCGACGCTGACCTCTGTATTGAATGTCTTCACTGTAGCTGATACATTAACCTGGTCACCAACATTTCCTTGTCCATTTGGAAGAGCGCGAACGTACGCCTCAAATACAATCTATAAAGACAGAAACCATTTCATTTATATATCTTTATAATTACAGTACACTATGTATCTTATAGACATATCGCTTAAAGGGACACTTAGCAATGAAATAGTGGATTTTATCAATGAAAATAAAAGTGGTATTTCATACATGTGAAATACAGTTTAACTTTTTCACTGCCGGAACTACTTTATTTTCAATATCAAAAACAATTTATTTTTATTTGTTTAGATTATTTTTATTTGTTTAGAAAATAACTGTTTAATATATATCATTCGACTGTAAATGGTCTAACTAAGAAAATGACATATAGTTTTTAAAACTGGTCAAGTATTTCAGAATTGTTGGCATTACAGTGAAAAATGTCAGTTATTACTTTTTTTCAAAAACTTTTTTCAGAAAGTTGCTATACAAGTTATAACACTGGATAGGAAATAACTTAACTAAGAAAATGAGTCGTATATTATTGAAATCGGTTAAGTAGTTTAGAAGTTATGGGGAATTAAACACAGCAGTTTTATCACACTAAGCCACTTCGTCAATATTTTTCTGCATACTGCAGTAGACCTTGATAATAAAACATAAAATAAAAAGAAAATGTGTTGTTCTGTTGTGAATAACAGATTTTATTTCATCTCGAAGTTTGATAACAAAGTTTTCACACTTCTCGATGAAATAAAATGTGTTATTCACTCCAAAACAACAAATATCCTCTATTTCTCCAATATAACAGCGTTACTATATACCCGTAAAGGACGTATTGTCATCAGTTGTGACAATGAGCAGTAGAACCGATGTTGGGGTGGTTACAAAAAGATGGTACCTTACGAATCGATTTATGACGGTTTCAGAGTCGACTGCTTATACTGTTTAGTTGGATTAAAATATTTTCAAGGAATTCTTTTGTTATATCACTCTTACCGTGTTTGCCTCAACATCGCCTGGTTTAACCACTCTGCTGCAGACGTAGCCTAAACTGAAAATGGCGATATCGGTGAACGTTCCATCTCTGTAAGAAAACATATAAAGGGTAAACAAATAAGGAGAAAAACAGTTTCAAATAATAATACTTTGAAAATAGTAATAGCAATTCATATTAAAAGTACACAAAGAAACAAAAATAACTACAATGATGAATAAAAGGCAAGGTATGACTGGAAAAAGGCTACCAATAGGGCTACCGCACTGGAACGGTCGGTGGCAATAAAGGGGGTTTAAACCAGATTCAATATGCACCAAACCTCACTCTTACCCTAGTGTCATCCCAATAAAAACGGGACAGTGTAAATAAAGACATCCCTGAAGCCCGCTTTAATACTGATTAAAGTTATTTTCTTCGACCATTTTATAAATAATGATTTACAGGAGTTTTATTTCTAAAATCGCACAATGTTTGTTCTCACCATGTGTTAAAATTAAACCAATCTTGACATTCATCAATATGTTTGAGTCTAATAAATATACTCAAATCTTAGATTTAGAAATCCACTAAGAAAAATGAACTCCGTCGTATTCATCAAACATCTAAGTCTGCTTAATAGGTCCAAAGCTTTAGTCCCAGTTCAACATTTTTAGTTCACTACCAAACAGTCTCAAAATCAAAGAACTCAAGTTAGTCTGATTCTGAGACATTTATATTGATGAATATATGTCCACAGCCACTAAGATGTAAACCTCAGCATAACCATTTCATGTACATTGCAATTACTAAAATGTAAGCGGCGGTATACAGTGTGTTTGGTGTACAACTCGTGACGCATCATGATTGATGTATTCCGTGAAGGTGCACTGTATACTAAAAAAAAACAGGGCTCAACTCGGCAAGTTAATAAGGACACCGACTCCAAAACCCAATAAACTTTATCTCTAGACAATATATCACGTATCACATTTATTCGAAATTCTCCCTAAAATGTTACTTGATTTCGCTGAAAATACATTCAAACGTTTGACGGCTGTAAACTGTCGCCCCTACTACAATCAGTAATAATCACCAAATATGTGTGGATTTAAAGAAGAATACAGTTTAAGCCGGGGCTAGTGGGTGTGACAGGTGTTGCATCTTAGATAACCTCTCATGAAAATACTCAATAAAACCGAGTCTGTTACTTTTCTCTCTCTTGTTTGTGTTTGTTGCTGCCAAGAAATCCTCTTTTTGGAATTTAATATTATAACTGTGTCGCATACTTTGACTCTCTAATTTTCCTTGTAATTGGTGTTTGTTTTGTGTGCGTGTTTTTGATTGGCTGTTTTGTGTGCGTGTTTTTGATTGGCTGTTTTGTGTGCGTGTTTTTGATTGGCTGTTTTGTGTTTTTGATTGGCTGTTTTGTGTGCGTGTTTTTGATTGGCTGTTTTGTGTGCGTGTTTTTGATTGGCTGTTTCTGTGAATGTTTCCTCTTATAGCTTATGATAATGTACTGGTCCTTTTGGTATAATTGATTTTCTATGTGTTTTTGTTACCTTTAGAGCTCCTTGTAATTTTGTTGGTGTTTTTAGGACACGGGAGTTCCTACTTAATTTGTTTGTAACTATACTAGACTTATGGTTGTTGTCCCTTTTGTATTCAATAGTAGGGGGTTTGGGTTGTTGAAGTAAGGGGTCTTTAGTCAATGGTTGAATTGCTCTAAAGATTTCTCTTTGTACATGGAAAATTAACAGAGGGCCACTGGGTCTAGTTTTTACATTTAATAATTTAATTGTGACTTTCGTTAAGATATCAATATTTGTAATCATGGTTTTGGAGTAGCCAGATACACTTATATTATATGGGGAAGTTTGGGAGGAAGATTCTAATAATGTGGTTGTAATTCTTATTGGGATGCTAGGGGTGGGGGTCTCGTTTAGTTGCACCAGGTTGAGAATTGACTTGTTAAAAAAGCTATAGTTTGACGTCCAATCTGAGTGTCTGCTTTCTCCGGATGATATTATAGAAGTATTTTGAGTTACGTTAAAAATCACGCCTACTAGACTCCGCAACCGCCTCCAAAAAGAGGTGATAATACGACGTTTCGGAGAGACTTCCGATGCGGTTGCGGAGAGCAAACTGAAGCAGCAACGGTAAGAGTGAATTTAATATGTTCGTCTTTTTCTGCCCTAACTCGATCTATTTCAAAAATCGGAGAATGTGGTACGATGTAGGAATGTTTTCCCTTCCTGTTTCATGTGTTGGTTTCGAAATATATTGAAAACTGTGGTCTGTAGAATTGTCATAAGTCAATCGACGAGTGTAATTTTCTCAACTGGACATGGTTTTTACTCCGTTTTTCTGCTGTTTTATGAGAAATCTGCCCACGAATGAGGTCTATGATTTTGAAATCACCTGTCTTTCATCGTTCAATGAAAAAAATTCAATCGAATATAAATTGAAAAGAATTATGGTCATTTTTTATGAAGAGGCGGTGTCGGAGAGTAAGAGGCGGATTCGGAGAGTAAGAGGCGGTTTCGGAGACATATAATCTATGTAATAGATCTATACTGATTTAAATTGATAAGTAATGTATCAATACAATTGTTTATGATGAATTATTTGTGCAAATACTTGTTACTGGTCCTACCCATCATCATCAAAGTTTATTCTAGAGTCACTAGAACATAGTTGTTTTTTACCCAACAGAAGATCACTTTCATTTTTCGATCCTGACATGAATCTCCAAATAAATGTTTTCCTATCCAAAAGAACTTAAGGCTTGTGTCATTGTAACGCATAGAACGAAATATCGTCACAATTAAACCACCGCACAACATCTAGAAACAGACGAAAAGCTACATTGTCCAGAGGAAACTTCCGTTCTGCTACCAATTTCAAAAATGTAACAAATTCTTCACCAGCCTCGTTTTCCGATAAAACTGTTATAACTTCATCAAGAATGTTATTAACTTGAAAATTATCTAGTTCTGATTAAATTTTGTCATTTAAATCCTCAGGTTCAGGAATGCTTGAAAATGATTCTTCATGAAGAGATGGACCATCAGAATATAGGCATGTCTCCTCCAACATTTCACAAAGACTGTCTTCACTGTCCGTTTCCCACTGTTCCTTATCATTAGTATATTTTTCGAAGTTTACATTTCGAAAGTGGAGATTTTTTTTTTATGTTAGAACCCAATTTTCTAGGAGTTGAAGTTTTACTTTTTATTGGAGATAAACATTTTTGTCTTTTCATGTACGGTGAAAGTGTGGAATTTAGACGTTTTCTTTTGGTTGAAATTGTCTTTCTTGACATGCTACTCAAAAGGTCGAAAACATTTCTTGCTTTGTAGCTAGTCCCCTTTTCTTGTTACCTTTGAATTTACCCATCAGAAACAAACAACAGCAAACACTTACTTGTAGTCATGTATTACTATTATATGAATAAGTATACCAGTCAGTGTTCTATCCAAGAAGTCTCTTATTTTGCTGTTTAAATTGTCCGATTTTCGTAAATAATGACTAATATTATGCAGTCTCCCTACCTTTTTTGGATTATGTAATATTGAAAGTATTCAAGTCATTTTTTTTTTCTTTTAAACGAAATGATACACTGTTGTAAATTTTAAACAATATCAGAAAAATTGACTTTTTAAAATATTCTCATCTTTCAAGCTCGTTCCAGACATTTTCCTCGATAAAACATTATTAATACTGGAAATAACGAAGACATCTGAAAACTATAGGAAGCAGACTCTGTTTTATAAGTATGTTCTTTAGAGGTATATTATATGTATAATGCAACTTTTGTTCAGCCTCCAAACCCAACCGGGCTTCCTCGTCTATCTCCGTAAGAATAGACTACGGTCTAAAAAGGACCATGACTACACCAAATGTGATTTGACTTGTGATACGGAAGATATATTCTTGGATGAAACAGTAACAACGGCAATTATTGAAACGTATTGAATTCTCCAATTTTCACAATAATTGCAAGCGTTTACATATTATTTATCTATGTCTCCGAAACCGCCTCTTACTCTCCGAATCCGCCTCTTACTCTCCGACATCGCCTCTTCATAAAAAATGACCATAATTCTTTTCAGTTTATATTCGATTGAATTTTTTTCATTGAACGATGAAAGATAGGTGATTTCAAAGTCATAGACCTCATTCATGTGCAGATTTCTCATAAAACAGCAGAAAAACGGAGTAAAAACCATGTCCAGTTGAGAAAATTACACTCGTCGATTGACTTATGACAATTCTACAGACCACATGTTTCAATATATTTCGAAACCAACACATGAAACAGGAAGGGAAAACATTCCTACATCGTACCACATTCCCCGATTTTTGAAAAAGATCGAGTTAGGGCCGAAAAAAAAGAAAATATTAAATTCACACTTACCGTTGCTGCTTCAATTTGTTCTCCGCAACCGCATCGGAAGTGTCTCCGAAACGTCGTATTATCACCTCTTTTTGGAGGCGGTTGCGGAGTCTAGTAGGCGTGAAAATGCTGCTATCATTAATTGTTGTAGAGGTGTTAGGTTTAGATTGTTTTGGGCCTATCTCCGGAGAGTTAAAGGGGTTATTTGATTATTTATAGCCGTTTTGTTGGCATGTTCTGGTGAATTTTGGGAAGAACTGTCACTATCCCTTGTGAAACTATCAATGTAAAGGGGATTAAACTGAACTGGAGAGTTTTGGGGGGTTTGTGTATTGTTTATATCAGTTTACATGACAGGATCTGATGATTTTTGAAATGAACAGTCTATAGATCTGGTGGAGATATCAATATAAATGGGGTTTTTGAGATTTGAGAATTCTGTAGCATGGATCTCAGTTGTAGTGTCAATACAAGGGGGATTTAAAGGGTTAAGGGGATCTGGAGAGTAGGTTATAGCTCCGTTTGTAGTAGTATTCAAGATGGGAGGTAATAAACTTATTTCCTTATGAGGGGTTGTATTTGCGGTATGGGTGACCTCTATGGGGTTTGTAATCTCCTCTATATTAAGGGGGTGTTAGTTTAGAGGAGGGGAAGAGAGGAGAGGTTTGCCAAGTCGGCGGATCTTCTTATCCTGACCTCTGCTAAATTTAATTATTTTCTGATTCCAAAAAGAGCTAGAGAGCATTTCGGTGTCGACTGCTAGCTCATTATCTAAAGTGATAAGTTTGTCAGCGGGAGCTATATTTGTCGTTTGCATGTTTTCTGTTTTGGGTTGATTAGTTGTAGTCCCTGTTGTTAAGGTTACCTTGTCAGGGATACATGTGGTATTTGGAAATAATATTGGTGTGGCCCTATACCTAGTAGTGTGTGGACCTCCACAGTTTGAACAACAGTAGTTTGTGGAGGAGCAGTCTCCAGTGTGGTGGGCTTGGGCACATTTGTCGCAGGATAAAGTTCACTTTGCATTTGTTAATTTTGTGCCCAAAGCCCTGAGACTGGAAACATCTAGAAACATCTAATTGGGGTGGGGTGGGGGGGGGGGGGAAAGCCCAGACACTGGAAACATCTAATAATTGGGGGTGGGAGGGTGGGGGGGGGGGGGGGTGATGGGGGTGGGGGGGGGGGGAGACAAATGCTTCATCCACTTCAAATAATGTAAATGTTTTGTGAATTTTAAGAATGTTTGGGAGTGTATTTTTGGGACGACCTTTACTGCCCCTGTATTTAGTCCAAATTTGTTTTTTAAAATGGTGAGTGAGATGATGCGTGGAGATTTATTATTTTCGTCCACGAATTCCTTTTTTAGTTCATCCATGTCCGTGTCAAGTGGCACATGTTGGATGACTCCTTCTCTAATAGTAGATGAAGGGATGCTAATTGAGATTTCAATATCTCCTAAGAAGAGGGGAGTGTTATTTAAGATGACTCTTATATGCACTCGTTCTTTCGCGCATAAATAGCTCGCTCCTAAAGTCGCGCAATATTAATACGCGAAAGATCTCGTGCATATATCCCAATACTTGAATACACCTCTAATAACCTATAATTATGATACGTGTGTTTAAAGTTAAGCAATAGTTTGTGCCATCTCCGCACTGTGTAATGTGAAATTCCGATTAATTTCACAGCTTGTTATTGTTATACAGGTATGTGGCCGAAGTAAATATATAGAGAATATTATGTCAGGGCCTTTTACTATCAAGTTTATTAAGCGACGCTTAGAAAACGAAGAATATTCTATTTATCATGTAGAGTATCCACATTTTTTGTATGAATTGCTATTATTACCTATTTCTCAGAATGTTACGCTTATCGAGGACGCCGACATGTTGTTGTTTTTTCTTTGTATTATGACATCAGGCAACGTTACGTGCATGACGTCAGATAACGTTACGTACAATAAACGCCGATGTATTCCGCATCGATTTGCTCTATTGGTCATTGCCTAATAAAGCAAAATTTAATACGTCACCTCTTTATTAGGCAGAACAGTGTATATCTGCATGATACAATTGAAATAACACACTTACGTTTTGGAGAAAGTAGCAGCTTTCAGGGGATCAACACATGGCAAATTATCACCAATGGCAAAGATCGAAGCGTCGCATATCTGTATTTTACCGATAACAGCCAGTGGAATGTTGAATGAGAATTCCAACTCGTAGTTTGATCCTTCAGGTATAATAGCTGACAATAGGATACGCTTCCATTCACCAACGGCAATGTCTGTATCCGTGTCATTATCGACAAACTCGCCCACAGATAGCCCGATGGCAACACTTTGTGAAATAGTCTAAAAACACAATAGAAAAACAAACAAGGTTTTACGCAAGCGTACAATAGCTGGGAGAGAAAATAACATTATATCTGGGTGGGAACTGGGAATATTGTTTAACATAATAACGGATCAAGTCACGTGTGTTAAAACAATATTTAAAAAAAACACAATGTTGTCACGAAGACGTAAACTAGCCACGACCGGTTTTTCTTACCAGACACTGTCTTCCCAATTTGTATCATCAGTTCTTCCTACCAAACATTTTGAATAAAGGTGGACGACCTCGCTTCGTTCTGGTCAAATCCTTGATATACGTTACATATTGATTACATATTCTCCTTTGCAACACGACATGCTAGAATTACATAAGCACATAAATATAATTGTTCACATGTAAGGGATGCGTGTGCGTTAGCTTGTGCACAAAACAAATAAACTGTTCACTGCTACCATGTGTAATTATAAGATAGCGTTATCAAAGCGAAAATCTCAAAGAAACTTTCCTTGCTACCTTACCATGTGCAATTTTGAAAAACAATTAAAAAAAAGAAAATTAAAAAAAAAAAGGAAAAATAAAAAAGAACTAGCCTTTCAACATTACAAAATATGTGTTTATACCATTCAAGTTTTTCAGACGAGTTCTCTAGGAATTCAAGTTGTAAAAAAACAAACAACCAAAGACACGATTTCATTTTTATTGCGCCAATTTCCCCGTAACGTGCCTCTAACTAGACGTTGTTTACTTTCGTGACATCATCGCTCTAACGTCAAATTTGGCGGATTTTTTAATAAAATAAACGTATTTTATCACTATGTTAAAGTTTTGTTATCTGTAAAATTGCCAAAAAAAAATACACTTACGATTATTTCAGACTTTTACATACAGTGGAAAGCGCAGAAAAGCGATAGGAAGGAAACAATCGGCGGTTTCCTTAAACGAATCGGCAACGTTATCGTCGCCATTTTGTTTTTGTGTATTGGAGTAACGGTACCCCATTAATGGTAATGGGGTAGACATGGGCTCATGTCTTCGGCGCATTGTCCAATGAAATCCTGAGAATTTTCTTTGCAGTATGACAATGAGTAATATTAAAGAAATGCTTTTGTAATGACAAATACAAAAATTATTAAATTGATTTGCAACTATGCAAGTTATGTAGAAAAAACTAGTGTGTACTTTTAACCCTTAACCCGCTAAACACGACTATAATAGCCTTTGCGTCCATTGTAAATCCAGATCAGCTTGCGAGTAACTCGCAGACTGATCAGGGTTTATAATGTCCGGCTACTGTCAGTCATTTTCCCCAAAACATCCCTTTGTCACATACTGAAATGGAATGGTCTTAATTCAAAGAAAGAACAGTCCATTATATATATGTAGCCGGTTAAGGGTTAAAATAATAGTAATTTATGCCGGTTATTATATTCCATTCTGTTATATTATGCAGTAAATGTTATATTATACTGATGGTCAATGAAAACGCACGTGCGTTAAATGTATTGCTCAATTAATGTATAATACTAAGTATATATTTTGAAAACGAAGGATATTAATTAAAAAGTGCAAACACTGATTGTCTCAACAGTTCTAAACAGTTCTAAACATGGTGTTTAGTGCTCACTTAAAGTCACACGGGTAGAAAACAAAGTCACACAACCTATTCCCGTGTATGTCCAACCGTTTTACTTTTCCTAGGAAATGATCTGACGTCACGTTATTCTAGCTACTTCATCTGTATTGTAAATAATAAACATGCAACGCAAATCATACATCAACACGTGTGGCAAGCGGCCATATTGTTGATGTAGCCACAGCTTAGCAACAGTACAATATTTTCTGTGCCGTTGCCTTCCGGCTAACAGAATGTCAAGATTTTGAACAGGATTGACGGGATTGGCCGAGCGTTCACGATTGGGCCAAAAACTCAGATAGAGTTACATGTGACGTCATGTTGCTGGAATAACGTGACGTCGGGATGATTTCCAAGGAACGGTAAAACGGTTTTACATACCTGGTGTTAAGATATGTGACTGTTTTTCTACCCTTCAGACTTTAACATTTTACACCATGTTTAGGAATCAGTAGTTGCAATTATTAATTGATATCCATCAATTTCCAAATAAATATGCACTTATTATGATAACTATTTTAGCAATACAATATACCATCCTACATGGATGGTCAATGAAAACGTGTCCACTAGTGCGTTTTCATTGACCGTCATGTAGTCCACTGGTGCGTTTTCATTGACCGTCAGTAAATAATGCATTAGCCAAATTTCCCATCTTAGCAACCTGATTAGTTTAAAGAAGCCATATGAAAGCTTGTCATTCTGTCTTTTGCTTAACTTTGTGACCGCGGCTTTTGCGTGGTGGTATCAATTCCCGGCCTAGCCTTGGTCAGCCGGCCTGCTTCTGATTTCTTCGTTACGCTATGCTACACGGACCCAGAACCAGGGCTTTGGGGGAAAATAGGACGGTTGAAATCGCCCCAACGTTTTGGGCGATTTTGGCGAGATTTTGAGAGATTCAACGAGACTTTCAAAAAACATATTTTAAGTTAATTTAATAATAATTACTTATTTTTAACTAGTCTCCATCATCCAGACACACTCAAGCTTAGAGAAGTCTCGCGAGAGGTCTGGATGATCGAGACTAATTTTTAACTTATGAGAAGCAGTAAGTGACGTTAAAAGGTTTAACTGATGCATCAACAATTGACGATGTACGTTTATTTACAACATGACGTCACGCAAACGTCGACTTCATGCGCGTGTAATATACGCACAAATAAATTGTGCTAATCGCTAGTGGGCGCTTTAATTGGCCTACTCTGCCCAGACCAATATCTTCAAGTAAGACATATGCATGATACGGTCTTGGCAGGCCGACACTAAACTAGGGTCTGGGGGAATTTCGGATGTTTGAAATCGCCCCAACATGTTGGGCGATTTTGGCGAGATTTTGAGAGATTCAACGGGACTTCAAAAAACATATTTTTAAGTTAATTCAATATTAATATCTTATTTTTAACTTACGAGAAGCAGCAAGTGACATTAAAAGGTTTAACTGATGCATCAACAATTGACGTTGTTCGTTTATTTACAACATGACGTCTCGCAAACGTCGACTTTATGCGCGTGAAAGAAAAAACGCGCGAATAAATTGTGCTAATCGCTAGTGGGCGCTTTAATTGGCCTAATTTGCCCAGACCGATATCTGCAAGTAAGACATATGCATGATATGGTCTATCGGCTGGCCGAGACTATTACCGGCCGGTCACGCCGAAGACTGTATAAAAATGGTACTAGAAGTTAATATATAAATATTATAGTATATAAAAGGTACGGCTATGACTAGCCTCGGTCGACCCGGCCAGCTTCTGATTTCTTCGCGACGCGGATTCAGAGCCAGAAAGACCTATGACTGATACTGTATTGGCAGGCCGAGACTAGACTAGGACTGATCGGCCATGTGTCAGTATAATGTGACTGGGTGGGGTATCATGATGTGAAGTGTGTTAACACTAATAGGCTGAGCATTGAGCTGTCTGCTACTAAATAGATGCCATTGTGATATACATTTTTTAAAGCGAGATTAAACCTTCAACACTACATTTATAAATACAATTTATGTGAGTAAGATTACCGTATCAACGACAGTCGTATCATCAGTCGAAACGTCAGTGTAGCTGAAAGACACTTTGTTGGTATTGGCAGTATCCAGGAAAACGTCAACCTCGAGCGTGTAAGTACCTGCCGTAACTACAGCTGGGTTGGCGAACACAACTACCTCTACTATCATACTGTCACCGTCGAAGAAATTAGATTTGCCATATTGTTGTTTGCTGTTTACATAAGGAAGTATTTAATATTAACGAGCATAAAAAATATCAAAGGACATATGGCCTAAAATTGAGCCTAAATTTAGACAGTGAAGATACAAGCGAAAATTACGTGTTTTTTTTCGCTTTTTACAAGTAGTAGCCATCAACAATATACATATATACAATAATTACCACAGAAATGGGATGTGAAGTTGAAGTGATATTTATTATATTCATTATTTAGTAATGCAAATATTTTCAGTGAAAAAAAACCTTGAAAAAGCTAAGGAATTGTCAAAATACCATGCAAATAAAGAAGATATGACCTATTTGAAAATTTTGCAAAAGTAACAGAAATCGAGGCGGCCATCTTGGAACGATGACGTCATAGGGCCTTTTAATCAAATATGACATATTCAGTTAAAATGTATTTTAAAGCAAAGAAAATCCATTGAATGCTTTTTTTCATTTGAAGTGATTGCTTTACTTTATAAGATAGTCATCGTTCCGAGATGGACGCCTCCATTATATGTTTCTTTGCAAATTTCCAATAGGTCATATCTCCTTTATTTTTCAAGGTATTTTTAATAATTCCTTCAGCTTTTTTCAAGATTTTCAGAGCCTTTTAACAAAAACTTTTTGAAAATAGTGCATCATATCCTTTAACATGATACTTAGTATACGAGCATTATTATGTGCTAGGGAATTTGATGTTTACTGCGTTTAAATTGTTCAATTATAAATATATATTTATAAGTGTATCAGAACTTTAGGCTGTCTAAACACATATTCCATCAGTCAGCATTACGTTGACATTAAGTCGTATAAAGTAGTAGTCCATGGGACTCCACGAGAGAAATAATCCCTTCAAAAGGCACAATAAAACTACATCAATAATCAATAGTTAATACGATCATACATTCACCTATTGGAGAACATGGGAATGTAAAACATGTGATAATGCCGTGTACAATAACAATGCGGCGACTGGGTGAGTGCCATATTGGAAATGTCATTCTTGCATACCGGACAAGGATATCCGCCATTTTACCGGAGCTAAGCTCATTCCATCTCACCCTAGGGTCGAGATAAAATTCACGACGCGCCAACATCCGGTATGCAGGAAAACATGCAAAACGTTAATAGCTGGCGGCGTCAATGCACAACATGTTCTCTGATATGCAAGAAAAAATAATCTATCATGGGTATTCGGTTCAGATAGGGAATTCTAACCCTCGGCTATAAGTGTTTTATCGGAACTCGCAGAGCCTCGGTTCGATAAAAACACGTATATCTCTGGGTTGGAATTCCCTATCTTCACGGATACCCATGAAATATTCTTATAATCTAGCCCCGGTAAAATGATGGATATCCTTG
>JAWPHD010013724.1:0-66223 GCA_037043455.1 Cyrtodaria siliqua | reverse complement strand
GCTTTTCTCTTAAAAATCAAGGTTTTGACATAGTCAAAGTTTTCATCAAACTCCTTTTTTGCTCTAAATGTAAGAGAAAGAAAAATACTATCATTGGAAATAAAATAAAATGTGTGATGGTATTTGGCATGAATGAAACTTGTATCTACAAAACTCTTCATAATATGTGTGTAATATTTTGTGAAATTTTTGCACTGCGCCACGTGAAATTTAGGTAATTTCCGTAGTGTCCAATCTATTTGTTATTAGGTCTGTGGTCTATCGTAGCCATGTACCATTCGATTAACAGCAGCATATTACACATACAATATATAGCGGAAATTCCCGTGTTGCGTTTTCATATCTCTTGAGTGTATATGAATATCTTAATCTAAAAATACCGAAAAATGTATGTATGCGTGTTTAAAGTCGTTCAGTCATTACCATCGATGCATGGTTACCCGTTCTAGATGTTTGCCTTGAAAACACGCAAGCGTCGAAGGTGATCTAGACGGTTAGACTACCAATACGGAAATAAATTGTTCTCCTCTCAATTGAACGTTTAACAACGCTGGAACCAATACCAGGTGTAAATCGGCATCTGTTTGCTATTACTCCCGGGTATTGTCTGGCGTTGAGCCAACATTAAATAAATGGGTTTGATAATCGTTCATATATCTTGCGTAAGCGTGGATATTAGTTGTGTTATAATAACAATAACGTGAATAAAGGCATACACTTAAACCATCTTTATTGCTGACAGTTCTGAAAAAGGGGAATACATTATCAAAATCGGAGGATATACAAACAAAAAGATCTGTTGATTTGAAGACTGTTCTAAAACGGATATGGCAATCGACGTTTTGAGAACTATGCCGTCATATTTATAATTTACCATATATGGCATATTGATAAATATCATTTAAAGCGAAGAAATCTCTGCAAATGAATGCAAACTCCTTTACTCTTCATATACTGCATTATAACGCTTTAGTATACTTGTTTTTCATACAGTTGTTGTTGTTGTTGCTTTTGGTATAGATCAGTAAATTATCATATTTATGAATATCCAACATTCATATGGTAATTTAACTCTGATGTCATAGATCAAATGGAGGCTTACATATCCGTTTCAAAAGAGCCTTCAGATGATCTTATATTGTTTGTTTATCATATTATTTTTGATTATTATTTCACCATGATTATTATTTCGCCATTTTCCAAGATTTTCAGAACTCTCAATAATATATGCCTACATAATTCATGCTGTATCAATTAACCATCCTATTTACTAGAGATAGTTATAGGATTGAAAACCAACGTATTTTAAACCTATATCAAGGGTTGTCGACATAAAATTCATCAGTAGATTTTTTTTAAAACATTGCAAAAACAACAGGGATAGGATGGCCTTAGATCGCTCACCTGGTAATCATGGGCAATAAGTCTGCTGTGTCTAGTCTGGCATGGGTATTTTTTAATTTGTCCCACTTTCTTCAATGAATGAAATTTTATAAAATTGTGTGTGTGTGTGTGGGGGGGGGGGGGGGGGGGGGGGGGGGGGGGGGGGGGGGGGGGGGGGGGGGGGGGGGGGGGGGGGTGGTGGTTGTTATATTAACATTCTAAACAAATATGGTAAATATCAGATAAAGAAGAGGCCCAAGAGGGCCTGTGACGCTCTACTGGCTCTAAATAAAGTTTATGTATAAGGGGCCATAACTCTTTCAAATATCGTTCAACCAGAACATGGTAAAGATATACGCAACTAGGCTTGGTACTGATTGTTTCTGAAATTCAGCCAGAGTTTCAGGAGAACTAGTCTGTACAAATTTAGTGTATTAAAACCTTTAAGGGGTCATAACTCTGCCAAAATTCATTCAACCGAAACACGGCAATGACAGGTGCAACTAGGCTTGGTACTGATCATCCCCATCAAGATTCGTTGAAATGCAGCAAGGAGTTCAGAAGAGATTTATCTGGACAACGTTTGGCTATTAAAACCTTTAAAGGGCCATAACTCTGCCAAAAATCATTCATCCCGAATATGGCGACGATATGCACAACTAGGCTTGATACTGATCATCCTCTTCAAGTTTCGTTAAAATCCAGTCAGGGGTTCAGGAGAACTAGCCCGGAAAATATTTGCGTATCAAAAACCTTTAAAGGGCCATAACTCCATCAAAAATCTGTTAACCGGAATGCCACGATGATATGCACAACTATGCTTGCTGCTGATCATCCTGTAAAGTTTCGTTGAAATGTGGGGAGGGGTTCAGGAGAACTAGTCCAGACAAAGTTTGTGTATTAAAACCTTTAAAGGGCCATAACTCTGCCAAAAATCATTCAACCGCAACACGGCAATGATTTGCACAACTAGACCTGATACTGATCATCCTTGTCAAGTTTCGTTAAAATCCAGACAGGGGTTCAGGAGAACTAGCCGGAAAATGTTTGTGTATCAGAAACCTTTAAAGGGCCATAACTCCACCAAAAATATGTTAACTGGAACGCGACGATGATATGCACAACTAGTACAGACAATGTTCACACCCGATTACCGGCAGCCGTAGGCACAGTTCGGCAGCCGTAGGCACAGTTCCCGGTAAAAAAAAAAAAGTTTCAAAAGGGTAAATAAATCTTGTTTTATGACTTGTTAGCCTTAAACTATTAGAAAAGTGATCGGCCATTTTAATTTGGAAGGAATGTTGTGTATGTCACCTGATTCCCGTGAAATTTGAACCTATATTATGCGAGTTACGGTAGGTTAAATGTTGAAATTAAGCTAAAAAATGTGATTCTAGAAAGTTAGAGACCTGGTACTCAGTAAATAGTCAAGTTTAAGAGATTTCAGACATACTGCCATAAAATATAATCTTTCCTAAATAAACAGTCCAAATTTTAGCCCACAGAACATTTTATTAAAATAATTGTGGGTTTTTAAATACGACCGTATATTGAAAAATGGCAGGAGTACGGTACAGTTCCATTATTTATTGGCAGGTAGCTAGTACAGTTCCGAAAAATGGCAGGCGTATGGTACAGTTCCAAAAACATCGGACGCTAAAGTCTTTTCTCCTTTGATATAGTGGTGTAATTTCGAAAACACTAATGAAGAAGTACTGTATATATAATAATATACATCTTCTGTCCTTCCATAAACGTTTAAGAAAACCCACCAACCGTAGGGAAACGTGAATATAGGCTCGTTTGAACCTTCAATCCGACGGTACAGTACAGAGAAAGACATGTTTTAATAACAATCGTATGTTGTGCTGAGTTACGTCCCCTTTTTATAATTCACCATTTATGATAACAGACGTTTGGTATAGATTGCTCAATTTTAATTTTTGCATAGTTGAACACATCACATTAATTACGTTTTGAGGCCACTTTATGCAACTTAATGTATCTGAATCAAACGTATACTGATATATAGGACACGCATATAAATCAATAATGAAGGCCCTATCGTCTTAACGAGGAAAGATAGAGCATTTTTAACTAAATCAAGGGCCATAACTCTGCTGTAACTGGTCCGATCTGGCTGTTTTTCAAACTTGTCCGAGCTTTTATTGATATTAACAATCTGTTTAAGTTTGGTAAAGATCGGATGAAAACTGAAGGCCCTATTGTCTTAATGAGACAAAAGTTAACAGACGACGGACGGACGACACACCATCCCATAAGCTCTGCTGGCCCTTGGCCAGTAGAGCTAAAAATGAAGTAACTACAGATTTAACAAAGGAAAATACAATATAGCATTTTTCAACAAATCAAGGGCCATAACCTGTCGAGACAAAAGTTAACGGACGACGGACAACACACCATCCCATAAGCTCTGCTGGCCCTTGGCCAGTAGAGCTAAAAATGAAGTAACTACAGATTTAACAAAGGAAAATACAATATAGCATTTTTCAACAAATCAAGGGCCATAACCTGTCTTTACTAACAAGATCTAGCTGGTTTTCGAACTTGTCCGAGATTTCATTGATATACCGCGATTTGCACAACTAGACATCATACTGAGGCTTCCTGCCAAATTTTGTAGAAAGTTTATAGGAGGAGTAGCGCCGAAAAGAAATTTAAAGTAAAAAGTGAAAGTGCCATAACTCCGTCATAAATCAGCGAACTGGAACAAAAGTGTGAATATGCACAACTAGACATCTTATCGATGCTTCCTACCAGGATTCGTCGAAATCCAACAAGGCGTTAAGGAGGAGTAGAGCCGACAAGAAATTTAAAAGTAAAAATGTCAAGGGGCCGTAACTCCATCAAAAATCAACGAACTGAAAAAAACCGCAATAGGCACAACTAAAAATCATAGCAATGCTTCCTGCTAACACAGCATTAACTACCAAAAAAAAAGAAAAGAAGAAAATTATTCAAAAAAATAACGAAATCAAAAAAAATTAATTAAAACATTAAATCAAATAATATATCAAAAAAAAAAAATATTTAAAAAAAAAAAAAAAAAAATATTTAAAAAAAAAAAAAAAAAAATATTTAAAAAAAAAATAAACAAAAAAAATACACTAATAATAAAAAAAAAAATACTAATAATTAAAAAAAAAGGCAAAACATCCACAGGTGGCTGTATCGGTGTTGGCTGTATCGGTGTTGGGAACTAAAAAAAAATCAAAAAAATCAAAAAAAAAAAGGTAGAGGTAGAGAAATGGCCCCGATATAAGAACGAGTGCGGAGCAACAACAACAAAATACAATGACAAACGGACCAATTTTAACTTAAACGATATCAACCGTGAAAGATACTAATTGAACAACAACAACAAAACACAATGACAACAGGAAACAAATTGAACTTAAACGACAACAACAAACTGACAAGATATTGATTGCACAACAGCAACAAAACAATGTCAACAGGACCAATTTTCAATTAAACAACAACAACCTGGTAAGACACCAACTGGACAACAAAAACAAGACACAATGACAACAGGACCGATTTTAACTAAAATGACAACAAAAACCGGGCAGGATACCAATTGGACAACAACAACACAACACAATTCCAACAGGACCAATTTGAACTTAAATGACAACAACAACATGACAAGATACTAATCAATCACAAACAACAAAACACAATGACAACAGGACCAAATTTAATCAACAAACAAGAGGTCAATGACCTTGAAGCTCTACTGATTGATTTTGATTTCAGGAAGTAGTCGCTACAGACTTGTTTTTTGAAAAATTATTTTTAGCCGTGGCGGCCATCTTGAATTTCCGGCCGACCTGAAATTTTGCTAGGATCAATTAGACATCAAGAGCAACATTCATGTGAAGTTTCATGAAAATCCGTCAAGTAGTTTCACAGGAATAGTCGCTACAAGTTTTCATTATATAACTCTATGTAAACAAAGATGGCCGCTGACAGCCATGTTTAACGTCGAATCAAAATAATGTTTGGCTCTGATAACCATCATGTCATGCTGATCATTTTACAAAAAGTCCCATATCAATATCACTTATAGTTTTCAAGACGTAGTCACTACAAACTTTTATTTTAAAAAATCTAATTTTAGCTGTGGCGGCCATCTTGAATTTCCGGGCGACCTGTGAAGTTTCATGAAAATCCGTCAAGTAGTTTCAGAGGAGTAGTCGCTACAAGTTTTCATCATATAACTCTATGTAAACAAAGATGGCCACTGGCAGCCATGTTTAACGTTGAATCAAAACAATTTTTAACAAGGACCAACCAGTAGAAACGCCACGGACCTATAACATATCAGTTCGGTTCGCATTTTAACTCCGCGAACATGGACTATTTCTTTGTATTTTACGGACTATTTTACGAATTTTCAATTAAAACAGACGCCATTTTTTTACACCCGAAATTGGGCGCGCTACCTCGGCGAGCACTACGGGTACCTATGGAGTCTAACAACACGCGTACAGTGTTTCATACCGTAGATTATGTTAAAACTAATACCTTACCGGACGAAATAACGTCCCATTATGTGTCAACACGATGCAGTGTTGGTGACTGACAGGTCACCGTGACATAATTTGACACGTGAAATTGACATGTTGGTCAAATTGGATTTGGGATTACTGTCTGCTGCTAGAGGTCCATGATCAAGGTATTTGTTTTATCATTAAAATGTGTTTGTTAATAAACAGTACACACCACTTTTAGATCGTACATATTTAGACATAAGCCAAATATAGTGCCTAAAAAGGTGGCGTATACTGTATAATAGAAAGTTTATATTTTTCGTGTACTCCGATCTTTCCAGTAACTGGATGTACTGTAAACTGTAGAACGTTTCGTGGAATAAAACAATTACTAGTAGAAATGCTATCAATGTCCCCCGCACCCCCGCCCGACCAAGTACGGTTGATGTGGGGAGGATGGGGGTGGGTAGATGGGGCTTGAATACCGAAAACAAGGAGGGGGTAAGGAAACTAGAAACCCCCACCACCCCCACCCCTCAGATTCATGAATGTAAATTGTAAGCGTTGTCTCTATCGTTATGTTATCCCCATTTTCTCGCACATTCGTGAATACATACTCGATACAACTACCATCGAAATAATGTAAACAGCCATTGACAGGTCAGATTAATATTTATGTACAGTAACATAGATCTACATACACATATGTGTACATATATATCCATGACAGTTAGTAGAGTTTTGAGTTTTCCTTTATAAATATGTTACATTATGTATAACAAAGGATAAACTCTGTCTGTTTGATCATTGACATTGGATTGATGTTGTTTTTCAGAGAGGCCTCAAATGTGAATCGTGCCCTTGAGCAATTCTAAGTGAATTGATACTGACGACTTCAGAATGTCTAGCCGAGTTAAATGCCATCGGATCATTTTGAGGTGGGAGCCCTTTTAAAAAATGTTTACACTTGTGTAGTTCTTTAAATGGAGCTTGTGTTATGCTTGCACGGTGCTGTTCAAAGTTACAGTAAAAAATGTTTTCGGTGATAATGCAGCGTGATTGTCATATGAGCTCGTGTAAACTACATGTACTGGATACATGCAAAAACAAGTTGTGTTAAAGGGACACTAGGCAATCTTTTTTTTTTTTAAACTTCTGGAGTTTCGGTCAATTTTTCTGCATAATTTGCATTAGGGATCATTAATAGTATTTATTAGAATAGTTCAGAACTGTTGATAACAGTGCACCTATAATATAGTTAAGTATTTGATAGAATAACGAAGACAAAATGAAACACTTTTATTTAATTTGTAATGCAAGCAGGTTTAAATTTAAAATGTTACCAGGTTAACAAATGGAGATGCTAATGTTAATGCTTGATAAATACTTCAAGAGTGCCGTGTGTCCCTTTAACATGAACTAATTACAATATTATTATGGTCTATGTGATGGGTCCCCAATTTATTAAAGGGACACAGAGCAAATTTTTCAATCTTGTGTCTGTTTTACACATTTTCACATCAGAACAGACCACACATCTACAAAAGTGTCTTCTCAACTGCCCTATTTAATCGTGTTTTATAACTAAAACTAGCGGCATCACCAGGTTTTGAGATAGAAAATAAATAGTTGTATATTAATGTTTCCTCCCCATGTAAAATGACCTTACTAAGTCATTAAAGTAAAATATTCTATCAACAAAACGTGTAATATTTAACAATTTTAGATTTTTGGCAAGAGTTGTATTTTATTCCCCTTCTAGTAAAAATGGCTTATAGAGCATTGCACCATCTGTCAGATTTAACTTTCCTTATAATAGATTCTTGCTGTAGTACTGTTGGGTGAAATATACATTAAAATTGTTCTGTAATCATGTCAGGTCAATCATATACTCGTATGATACACAATATAATATGTATTGACCCTTTATTTGATGTGCCATTTACTCAGTTTTGGTCAAGGGACGTTTATAGCATATCGGCTTTGAATCCAGTGAACACGGATTCAAGTCTTACTGGCGCTACTGGTTAACTTCGATGTATCCTGCTAGCCCATTGTGTCAAACTGTCCCATTCCCCTTAACATGCCCTAGCTCCCCCTAGCAACACCTGATTCAAAATGAATACTGTACGCGACTTATTTTTACTTTTTATTTTCTTTCAGGCTGCACGTCATGTGGAAGAAGACTCCATGTTCACCACTGGCCAGAGTCAATGCTGAAGTTTATGTTCGCTTAATTATTTGCTTAATAAAGTATACATATGAACTAAAATATTGTCTTTATAAATATGTCTTCCACCACAAAGTGGTAGGTGAGACAGATTATATTTGGCTTTTCCGTTCGTCCGTCACAAATCTTGTCTGCGCTATTTGTTGGATTTTTGCGAAACTTTGTAAGAAACATCAGTATGTGCATATCAAATATCGAAGGTCAAGTGCGCCGTGACCCAATAATGATCATGAAAACCCTTGTCTGCATTGTGCACTTCCCCAGAAGCAAATCTCATCAAAATTCATGGTTTGAGTGCATTTGGTGAGAGAATGATGCCTTTTGATTTTGATGTCATTAGGTCAAAGATCATTGTTACCGTAACATGATAATGTAAAATGTTGTAAACTGTAAGTCAAATATCATGAACTTAATGGATGGATTGCTTCTGGCGAGAGGGTGATCCTTTTGATTGTGAGTGGGTCAACGGTCAAGGTCACAGACCGGATAATGTCCGTAATGAAACTATTTTTTTACTTTCTCTAAAGCTAATTTCATAAAACGTCATACTTTGACTGCCTTTGGTGAATAATCCCTGTTTATTTTGAAGTCAGTAGTTGAAAGGTCCGTTACCATGACCGGAAAATGAAAAGTCTTGTCCACACAGTTTTTCCTTTTACCTAAAGCAAATTTCATAAAACTTCAATGGTGGACAGTGGAAAGAGGATGATCCGTTTGATTTTTAGGTCAAAAGTCAAGTTCCTGCTGACATCCATTATCAAACATTTATAAACAAGGATAAGCATATGGTACAACACACATGTTATAATATAACTATATATGCCCTATAAAGATAACAGACCCGCACTTTTCGGATTCACGCGTACAGTGTTTCACAACACCACAAACCATTGACACAATTTCATGTCCACATATTTATGTCATGCAATCTTCGAGTTTACACAAAATCATGTTTGTTACTGACAGTAGCATGTCTGTTTCTCGTCAGTCATTTACTCGAGTCGCCCCATCAGTTTCAAACGAACAGTTAAAAGAATATACTTCTTTCTGCCTGTTAAACTTATATTAGTTTATCGCTTTTTCTGATTTCGAAAATTAACTCTGCAACGTATCATGATTTCATTTTCCGATATACCGTTGCAACATTGTAAAATGAATTGGGCACTCTGACATTAACCCAAAGCATGTATAGATCAAAAATTTAGTGTAAAATACATAAACACATACGGGGCGTGGGGGATGAAAGAACTTGCCTCCGTTTTTTTTTTTATATTTTACATATCTACAGAGGAAAAATGTATTTACGCGTACATGCTTTTTTCTGTTCTAAAATGATGAAATAAATCGAATTTGATTAAAACTGCGCATTCGCAGCTATATACAACTTAATCAATACGGTATAGAGGGTGGTGGGGGTGGCATGAAGGGCGGGGTTGCAGGGATACTACCGTAATGGTGTCCTTGAAAAAAACTGCGAACATTCTACTCTAATACTTCATTAAATACAGAACAATGTTGAAATCAATATATCTCTTAAAAAGGATTGCACAATTTCATGGTTTTATATCCCGCGTGTACATTAACTTCGAAAGGCGATTGTTCATATTTTAGCGAACACGGTGTACTTTGTTAATTTTGGGGGAAAAAAAGTACTTTTTTCTGATTGACTTTAGATTTTGGTTTTTAATAGAAGACATGTCAATGAACACTTTCAAGAAAAAAAATTCATTCTCGTTGTTAAAACTTCATTTTTTTGCGATTTTTTCGATTTCAGAAAATTAGCACTGCAATATATATTTTCACCATCCTCATTTCCATTCCCGACGTACCGTTGCAATTTGGCTTGTTAAAACCTATTCCGAGCACTCCGGCATAAACCAAAAGCATGTATGGATCATAAATTTAATCTGGAATGCATGGATACATACATTTGAAATATATGTATTGAAATAATGGAATTATTTCATTTTTTGTGTACCCAGTCGCGTCTGTAAATGTATATGCGTTATGCCGTCTTTGAGTCCGTGGGTCATGTAAGTTAATTTTGGGGAAAAAAAAGTACTTGTCTCCGATTTTATTAAAATTTTGCATATGGACAGAGGAAAGATTTATCTATGCGTACATGCATTTGTTTTTATTCTCGCTTCTAAAATGACGAAATAAATCGATTTTGATTTAAAAGCGCATTGTTGGCAATTTAAACCTTAAAACAACCTAAATTCATCCCTTGGAAAAATACCTTTCACTATTAATGGGAATTCCACGAAGTGTACACCAATTATGTTCGAACAATGTAGTTTGTGAATATTATTACTTTAACAACGATCTGTGATTGTGTTTTGTCATAATCACAGTTTATAGATAAGAGGTGTATAAATCTGACCAGTGAAAATTTTCCCAATAATGTCATTTTGTTATCGATTTTATCACGTGACCTTGTTTGATAAATATTCCTACGCCATAAGGCTGGCGTTCCTACTGAACATCATGTCATGCTGATCATTTTACAAAAAGTCCAATATCAATATCACTTATAGTTTTCAAGTAGTAGTCGCTACAAACTTGTATTTTGAAAATCTATTTTTAACCATGGCAGCCATCTTGAATTTCCGGGCGACCTGAAATTTTGCTAGGATCAATTAGACATCAAGAGCAACATTCCTGTGAAGTTTCATGAAAACCCGTCAAAGTAGTTTCAGAGGAGTAGTCGCTACAAGTTTTCATCATATAACTCTATGTAAACAAAGATGGCCACTGGCAGCCATGTTTAACGTCGAATCAAAATAATGTTTGATTCTTATAACCATCATGTCATGCTGATCATTTTACAAAAAGTCCCATATCAATATCACTTATAGTTTTCAAGAAGTAGTCGCTACAAACTTGTATTTTGAATTTTTTTAGCCGTGGCGGCCATCTTGAATTTCCGGCCGACCTGAAATTTTGCTAGGATCAATTAGACATCAAGAGCAACATTCCTGTGAAGTTTCATGAAAATCCGTCAAGTAGTTTCAGAGGAGTAGTTGCTACAAGTTTTCATTAAATAACTCTATGTAAACAAAGATGGCCGCTGGCAGACATGTTTAACGTCGAATCAAAACGATTTTCGACAAGGACCAACATCATGTCATGCTGATCATTTTAGAAAAAGTCCCATATCAATACCACTCATAGTTTTCATGGAGAAGTCGCTACAAACTTGTTTTTTAAAAACCTATTTTTAGATCTGGCGGCCATCTTGGATTTCACATCATTTTTGCTAGGATCAACTAGACTTCATGGGCAACATTTCTGTAAAGTTTCATGAAAATCCATCCAGTAGTTTCAGAGAGGAAGTCGCTACAAAAAAAAGTTTACAGACAGACGGACAGACAGACGGACGGACAGACGGACGACGGACGCCGCACCACGGCATAAGCTCTGCTGATCTCTGATCAGTAGAGCTAAAAACGGGCAAGATACCAATTGAAGAACAACAACAAAATACAATGACAATTTGACCATATTTAATCAACAACAACAACAAGGCAAGATACCAATGGAACAACAACAACCAAACACAATGACAACAGGAACAAATTTAACATAAACCACAACAACAACCTGCCAAGATACTGATTGGGCAACAACAACAAAACACAATGACAACAGGACCAATTAAAACTTTAATTGCCAATTGACAATTTTGACTTAAACAACAACAAAAACAACCGGGCAAGATACCAATTGAACAAAAACATCAAAACACAATAACAATATGACCATATTTAATCAACAACAACAACCAGGCAAAATACCAATGGAACAACAACATCAAAACACAATGACAACAGGAACAAATTTAACATAAACCACAATAACAACCTGTCAAGATACTGACTGGGCAACAACAACAAACCACAATGACAACAGGACCAATTAAAACTTAAATTGCAACTACAACAACCTGGCAATTGACCACAGGACCAATTTTAACTTAAATGGCGACAACAACCGGGCAAGATACAAATTGAACAACAACAAAACACAATGACAACATGACCAAATTGAATTAACAACAACATCCGAACAAGATACCAATTGAACAACAACAACAAAACACAATGACAACAGGAAAAAATTTAACTTAAACAACAACAACCTGTCAAGATATTGATTGGGCAACAACAAGAAAACACAATGACAACAGGACCAATTATAACTTAAACAACAACAACTGGGCAAGATACCAACTGAACAACAACATCAAAACACAATCACAATATGACCAAATTTAATTAACAACAATCAGGAAAGATACCAATGGAACAACAAGAAGCACAATGACAACAGGAACAAATTTAACATACACAACAACAACAACAACCTGTCAAGATATTGATTGGGCAACAACAAGAAAGCACAATGACAACAGGACCAATTATAACTTAAATTGCAACAACAACCTGGAAAGGTATTGATTAGACAACAACAATCAAACACAATGACCACAGGACCAATTTTAACTTAAATGGCAACAACAACACTCGGGCAGGATACCAACTGAACAACAACAATAAAACACAATGACAACAGGACAAAATTTAATCAACAACAACAACTGCGCAAGATACCAACTGAACAACAACAACAAAACACAATGACAACAGGACCAGTTTTAACTGAAACGGCAACAACAACCAGGCAAGATACCAATTGAACAAAAACAACAAAAGACAATGACAAGAGGACCAAATTTTAATTTAATCAATAACAACAAACGGGAATCATATTGATTCGACAGCAACAACAAAACACAATGACAGCAGGACCAAATTTAATCAACAACAACAACCGGGCAAGATGACAATTGAACAACAACAAAACACAATGACCACAGGACTGCATTTAATCAACAACCAGGAAAGATACCAACTGAACAACACCAACAAAACACAATTACACCAGGATCAATTTTAACTTAAACGACAACAACAACCAATAAAGATACCAAGTGGACTAACTTAAACAACAACAACAAACAGACAAGATACCAACTTAAATGACAACAACAACCAGGCAAGATACCAACTGATCAAAAACAACAAAACACAATGAAAACAGGACCACATTTAATCAACAACAACAACAACCGGGCAAAAGACCAGGTGAACAACAACAACAAAACACAATGACAACAGGATCAATTTTAACTTAAACGACAACAACAACCAGGAAAGATACCAAGTGGACAACAACAACAAAACACAATGACAACATTACCAAATATAAAGTAAACGACAAGAACAAACTGACAAGATACCAACGGATCAAAAACAACAAAACACAATGACAACAGACCAATTTTAACTTAAACAACAACAACCAGAAAAGATATCAATTGGACAACAAAACTCAATGACAACAGGACCAATTATAACTTAAATGACAACAACAACCTGACAAGATACCAACTGATCAACAGGAGCTGTCGGAGAACAGCGCAGCTCGACTATTCGATTTTTCAGAGAATAATAAATGTATAGCTAGTATATACCATCAGAAAACAAGGCTACAACAATGTGGGGTGGGGTGGGGGCACAACATAACTTTGTGTAAGAACTGACCAAAACAACACAGAAATATGTAAAAATAAAAAATAAAAAATCGAGTTCTGAGTGTGGTGCGGGGTGGGGGTGGTGGAGAGGCGGGGGTGGATGATGGGGGATTGGGGTGGTGAGGGCAACATATAGGTGTAAGACGCTATGTTAAAATTGACCAAAACAACACAAAAGCATGTAAAAAAAAAAGTGTTTTGAGTGGGGATGGGGGAGAGGCTGGGGGGTGGTAAGGGAAACATATGTGTAAGAAGCTATGTAAGAGTTGACCAAAATAACACAGAAATATGGTAAAAAATAATAAAAAATATTGTGATTAGGCTCGGTGGGGCGGGGGGGTGGGGGTGGGGCTGGGGCGGGGGAGGAGCAAGATAGCTATGTGTAAGAATTGACCAAAACAAAACAGAAATATGTAACAAAAAAAATTATAGTAATAATCCAGATTCGAGTGGAGGGGGGGGGGGGGGGGGTGGGGGAGGGCAAAATAGGTATGTGTAAGTACCAAAACAACACAGAAATATGTAAAAATATGCGGGGGAAGGGAGGCGGGGTGGGGGTGAAGGGGGCAAAATGTTCAATAATTGACAAAAGCAACACAGAAATATTAAAAAAATAAAAATAGAGTTTCAAGTGGGTGGGTGGGGGGAGCGGGGATGAGAGGTGGGAGTGGGTTGGGGGTGGAGGGGAGGGGGCAACATATGTGTGTTAGAATTTACTAAAACAATATAGAAATATAAATTCAAGGGTTGGGGGGAGGGGGGGAGAGGTGGGGGTTTGGGGGGAGGGGGCAACATATATGTGTAAGAATTGACTAAAACAACACAGAAATATGAAAGAAAAGAAAAGTTTCGAGTCTGTGAGGGAGGCGGAGGCGGGGAAAGAAGCAGGGGGTTTGTGAGCAACATATGTGTAAGAAGCTATGTGTAAGAATTGATAAACAAGAGGCCCAAGAGGGCCTGTGGACGCTCTACTGGCTCAAGATAAAGTTTATGTATAAGGGGCCATAAGTCTTTCAAAAATCATTCAACCAGAACATGGCAATGACAGGTGCAACTAGGCTTAGTACTGATCATTCTCGCCACGATTCGCTGAAATCTGGCAATGAGTTCAGAAGAGACTACTCTGGACGAAGTTTGTGTATTAAAACATTTAAAGGATCACAACACTGCCAAAAATCATTCAACCGAAATATGGCGATGATATGAACAACTAGGCTTGATACTGATCATCCTTGTCAAGTTTCGTCTGTATCCAGCCAGGGGTTCAGGAGAACTAGCCCAGAAAAAAAATTGTGGTATCAAAATCCTTTAAAGGGCCATAACTCTGCCAAATAAATGTAAACCGGAACGTGACGATGACATGCACTAGGCTTGGTGCTGATCATCCCTGCAAAGTTTCATTGAAATCTGGCGAGGGTTCAGCAGAAGTAGATCAGAACAAAGTTTGTGTATTAAAACCTTTAAAGGGCCATAACTCCGCTAAAAATAATTCAACCGGAACACGGCGATAATTTGCACAACTAGACACAGAATTGATCGTCCCTAAAAGGTTTCGTTTAATCCGGCCAAGAGTTCAAGAGAACTAGTCGGAACAAAGTTTGTGTAATAAAACCTTTGAAGGGCTATAACTCTGCCAAAATCATTCAACTGGAACACGGTGACTATGTACAACTAGGCTTGGTATTGATCATCCCTGCAAAGTTTCGATGAAATCCGGCCAAATGAAGGCCCTAGGCCAAGATATAGCATATTTCAGAAAATCAAGGGCCATGACTCCGATGTAAATGGTCCAATCTGGATGTTTTTCAAACTTGTCCAAGCTTTCATCGATATTAACAATCTGGTAAAGTTTCTTAAAGATCGGATGAAAGATGAAGGCCTTATCATCTTAACGGGGCAAAATATAGGATTTTTAACTAAATCAAGTGCCATAACTCCACTTTTACTGGTCCGATCTGCCTGGTTTTCTAACTTGACCGAGTTGTCATTGATATTAACAATCTAGTAAAGTTTCATAAAGATCGCATGAAAAATGAAGGCCCTATCGTCTTAACGAGGCAAAATATAGCATTTTTAACTAAATCAAGGGCCATAACTCATCTGATACTGGTCTGATCTGGCTGGTTTTCGAAATTGTTTAAGCTGTCATTGATATAAACAATCAGGTAAAGTTTTGTAAAGATCAGATGAAAGATGAAGGCCCTATCGAATTAACGAGGCAAAATATAGCATTTTTAACTAAATCAAGGGCCATAACTCCGCTGTTACTGGTCCGATCTGGCTGATCTTCGTAATGTCCGAGCTTTCATTTATATAAACAATCTGGTAAAGATTGAATGAAAGATAAAGGCCCTATCATCTTAACGAGGCAAAATATAGCATTTGTAACTAAATCAAGGGCCACAACTCCACTGTTAATGGTCCGATCCAGCTAGTTTTCGAACTTGTCCTAGCTCTCATTTATATAAACAATCTGGTAAAGTTTGGTAAAGACTGGATAAAAGATGAAGGCCCTATCATCTTAATAAGGCAAAACATAGCAATTTTAACTAAATCAAGGGCAATAACTCCGCTGTTAATTTTCCGATCTAGCTGCTTTTCGAGCTTGCATTGATATTAACAATCTGTGCAAGTTTGGTAAAGTTCAATTAATAAATGAAGGTGCTAGAGTGTTCACAAGGCTTAATATGGCATTTTTCAGCAAAACAAGGGCCATAACTCCGGTGAAATTATTTCAATCTTGCCGGTTTTCGAACTAGTCCGAGCTTTCATTGATATAAAGACACTGGCAAAGTTAAGTAAAGGTCCGATTAATATTGAAGGCCCTAGAGTGTTCACAAGGCAGAACATAGCATTTTCAGAAAAAACAAGGGCCATAACTCCGGTGTTACTGATCCGATTTAGCTGGTTTTCATATATGTTTGAGCTTTCATTGATTTTAACAATCTAGTAAAGTTTCATAAAGATCGCATGAAAAATGAAAAATGAAGGCCCTATCGTCTTAACGAGGCAAAATATAGCATTTTTAACTAAATCAAGGGCCATAACTCATCTGATACTGGTCTGATCAGGCTGGTTTTCGAAATTGTTTAAGCTGTCATTGATATAAACAATCAGGTAAAGTTTTGTAAAGATCAGATGAAAGATGAAGGCCCTATCGAATTAACGAGGCAAAATATAGCATTTTTAACTAAATCAAGGGCCATAACTCCGCTGTTACTGGTCCGATCTGGCTGATCTTCGTAATGTCCGAGCTTTCATTTATATAAACAATCTGGTAAAGATTGAATGAAAGATAAAGGCCCTATCATCTTAACGAGGCAAAATATAGCATTTGTAACTAAATCAAGGGCCACAACTCCACTGTTAATGGTCCGATCCAGCTAGTTTTCGAACTTGTCCTAGCTCTCATTTATATAAACAATCTGGTAAAGTTTGGTAAAGACTGGATAAAAGATGAAGGCCCTATCATCTTAATGAGGCAAAACATAGCAATTTTAACTAAATCAAGGGCAATAACTCCGCTGTTAATTTTCCGATCTAGCTGCTTTTCGAGCTTGCATTGATATTAACAATCTGTGCAAGTTTGGTAAAGTTCAATTAATAAATGAAGGTGCTAGAGTGTTCACAAGGCTTAATATGGCATTTTTCAGCAAAACAAGGGCCATAACTCCGGTGAAATTATTACAATCTTGCCGGTTTTCGAACTAGTCCGAGCTTTCATTGATATAAAGACACTGGCAAAGTTAAGTAAAGGTCCGATTAATATTGAAGGCCCTAGAGTGTTCACAAGGCAGAAAATAGCATTTTCAGAAAAAACAAGGGCCATAACTCCGGTGTTACTGATCCGATTTAGCTGGTTTTCAAATATGTTTGAGCTTTCATTGATATTAACAATATGTGCAAGTTTGGTAAAGATCAAATAATAAATGAATGTGCTACATTGTTCACAAGGCAGAAAATGGCATTTTTCAAGAGCCATAACTCTGGTTTTCGAACTTGTCCGAGCTTTCATTGATATAAAGACACTGGCAAAGTTTCTTTAAGATTCGATTAATAATGAGAGTGTTCACAAGGCAAAAGTTAACAGACGGACGGACGGACGGACGGACGGAAGGACGACGGACGACGGACAACTCGCCATCCCATAAGCTCTGCTGGCCTTCGGCCAGTAGAGCTAAAAAACACAGAAATATGTAAAAAATAAATAAACATATTCCAGTTTCGAGTGTGTGGTGGGTCGTGGGGGGTTGGGAGGGGCGGGGGGAAGGGGCAACATGTTTAAGAATAGACAAAAGCAACACAGAAATATGTAAAAAAAATAAAAAAAAGTTTCAAGTGGGGATGGGGGGGTGGGGGGGTGGGGGGATGGGGGTGTTGGGGAGCGGGTATGAGAGGTGGGAGTGGGTTGGGGTGGGAGGGGGCAACATATGTGTGTAAGAATTGACTAAAACAACACGGGAATATGTAAAAAAAAAAAGTTAAAAAAAAATGTGGAGGGGGGTAGAGTGGTGGGAGGGAGGGAGCCCATGCCCCAATATGGGTGAAGTATGAATAAGATGCATAATGCGATAATTAATCCCAAACCAAAATTATAGATATATACATGCTTACATGCAAACCTAGATCTGCCTTGAGGCGGAGTGGGGGATGGAGGGGGGAGGGAGCAACATGTTTAAGAATTGACAAAAGCAACACAGAAATATGTAAAAAACAAAAATAGAGTTTCAAGTGGGATGGGGGTGTGGGGGAGCGGGGGTAAGATGTGGGAGTGGGTTGGGGTGGGAGGGGGCAACATATGTGTGTAAGAATTGACTAAAACAACACAGAAATATGTAAAAAAAAATCAAGGGGGGCGGGGGTGAGAGGTGGGGCGGGGGGGGGGGGGAGGGGGCAACATATGTATAAGAATTGACTAAAACAACACAGAAATATGTAAAAAAAATGAGGAGGGGGTGGGGTGAGGGGGAAGGAGGGAGCCCATGCCCCAATATGGGTGAAATTTGAATAAGATGCATAATGCGATAAGAAATCCCAAACCAAAATTATAGATATATAATATAAACCTAGATCTGCCTTTACATTTTATGGGCCATCACAATTTGGGTTCCATGGGAGCCCAGGGGTTACAGGAACCAAAATTACTTAAGCAGCCCTTAGGATAATGCTATAAGGAAGCTAATGGCCAAATCTGGTTGTGCTAGGGTAAGAATTGTAAGAGATATAGACTTGTAAACACAGCTTACACGCAAACTTTTATGTGAAAGGGACACATTTTATGGGCTATCATAATTTTGGTTCCATGGGAGCCCATGGGTTACAGGAACCAAAATTGTGCTAGGATAAGAAATGTAAGAGATATAGACTTGTAAACACAGCTTACACGCAAACCTTGATGTGGGACGCCGACACCGACCCCGGGGTGATTACATAAGCTCTCTTATTCTTCGAATAGTTGAGCTAAAAACAACAAAACACAATGAAAACAGGACCAAATTTAATCAACAACATTAACCGGGCAAGATACCAATTGAACAACAACAAAACACAATGACAACAGCACCGAATTTAATCAACAAAACAAGAGGGCCCCCTGTAGACGCTCTACTGTGTAAAGATGTTATATATTTAGCCTTTTCCTCTATAAACTTTGGGTCGCCACGGCGGTCATTTTGATTATTGCAAGAAAACAAAAACTCAAACTTAACAGACCCCAACCATTGTGATAAAGTTTCAACAAAATCCTTCAAATGGTTTCAGAGAAGATTTCATAATTAACCTTTTCCTATTTAACTCTATGTAAAGCTTGGGTCACCATGGCAACCATTTTGATTATTCGATGATAACGAAAAACATAAATTTGATAGAGGCCTACCCAAGGAACATGTATATGATATTTCACTGGAATGGATTAAGTGGTTTCAGAGGAGATGTCGTTTGAAATCTCTTTAAATTTGACCTAATTTTAGCCATGGTGGCCATTTTGGATGACTGACAGCCGCGAAAAACATAAATCTGAGGAGGACTATCCCAAATATCATTGTGATTTAAGTTTCATCAAAATCCTTCAACCGGTTTTAGAGAAGATGTCATTTTTAACGTTTTGCTATATAACTCTATGTAAACTTTGGGTAGCTGTGGCCATTTTGATTATTCGACGATAACGAAAAACACAAACTTGATAGAGGCCAACCCAAGGAACATGTTTATGATATTTCACAAGAATGGTATAAGTGATTTCGGAGATGTCATTTGAAATTTCCTTAAATTTGACCTATTTTAGCCATGGTGACCATCTTGCATGACTGCCGGCCGCGAAAAACACAAATCTGAGGGGGACTATCCTTAAGATCATTGTAATGAAGTTTCATCAAAATCCTTCAACCGGTTTCAAAAAATATGTCATTTTTAGCCTTTTCCTATATAACTCTATGTAAACTTTGAGTCGCCGTGGTGGCCATTTTGATTATTCGACGATAACGAAAAACACAAACTTGATAGGAGGCATTTCACAATAATAGAATAAATGTTTCGGAGATGTCGTTTGAAATTTCCTTAAATTTTACCTAGTTTTAGACATGGCGGCCATCTTGGATGACTGGCGGCCATGAAAAACAGAAACCTAAGAGGGGCCCTCCAAAGTAACATTGTGATGAAGTTTCATCAAAATCCTTCAAGCGGTTATAGAGGCGATGTCGATTTTATAAAAGTGCTAACAGACAGACGGACGGACAGACGGACGGACGACGGACGAAACGTGATCGCATAAGCTAAAAACAGGGCAAGATACCAAATGAACAAACAACAAAACAAAATTCCAACAGGACTTATTTTAACTTAAATGACAACAACAACCTGACACGATACCAATCGATCAAAAACAACAAAACACAATGACAACAGGACCAAATTTATTCAACAACAATAATCGAGCAAGATACCAACTGAACAACAACAACAAAACACAATGACAACGGACCAATTTTGACTTAAAACGACAACAACACCCGGGAAATATATTTATTGGACAACAATAATCAAACCCAATGACCACAGGACCAATTTTAACTTAAATGGCAACAACAACCTGGCAAGATATTGAACAACAACAACAAAATACAATAATAACAGAACCAAAATTAACATACAGAACAACAAAAACCAGACAAGAAATCGATTCAACAACAACAACAAAAGACAATGACAAGAGGACAAATTTTAATTTAATCAACAACAACAACCAGGGAAGATATTTATTTGACAGCAACAACAAAACACAATGATAACGGGACCAAATTTAATCAACAGCAACAACCGGGCAAGATACCAATTGAACAACAACAACAAAACACAGTAACTAACGGACCAATTTAACTTAAACGACAACAACTGGGCAAGGTACCAATTGAAAAACAACAACAAAACACAATGACAACAGGACAAGTTTTAACTTCAAACGACAACAACAACCGGGCAAGATACCAATTGAACAACAACAACAAAACACAATAACAAACGAACCAATTTTAACTTAAACGACAACAACAACCTGACAAGCTACCAATCGACCAAAAACAACAAAACACAATGACAAGAGGACCAAACTTAATCAACAACAACAACCGGGAAAGATACCAATTAAACAACAACAACAACAAAACACAATGACAACGGACCAATTTTGACTTCAACGACAACAACATCCGGTCAAAATACCAATGGAACAACAACAACAAAACACAATGACAACTTACCAATTTTAAGTTAAACGACAACAACAAACAGGCAAGATACCAATGACAACAGAACCAAATTTAATCAACAACAACAACCAGGCAAGATACCAGTTGAACAACAACAACAAAACACAATGAAAACAGGACAAATTGTATCTTAAACGACAACAACCAGCCAAGATACCAATTGAACAACAACACCAAAACACAATTCCAGCAGGACCTATTTTAACTTAAATGACAACAACTAGGCAAGATACCAATTGGACAACAACAACAAAACACAATTCCAAGAGAACCAATTTTATCTTAAACGACAACAAAAACCTGACAAGATACCAATCGACCAAAAACAACAAAACACAATGACAACAGGACCAAATTTAATCAACAACAACAACCGGACAAGATACCAATTGAACAACAACAAAACACAATTCCAACAGGACCTATTTTAATTTAAATGACAACAACAACCTGACAAGATACCAATCAATCAAAACACAGGACCAAAGGACTAAGTATGATAAGGGACAAAATTGGTCCCCAATATTGAAAGTTTTAATGCACAAGTTTTGAACATCTTATTTAGCTACAAATGAACTGAATCAATATTAAAACTCATAACAAGTACGTTTGAAGGCTCTAAATGAGTTCAAGAGCCCCACAAACAAGGCCTTTTCTTTCAAACAAGAGGTCAATGACCTTGAAGCTCTACTGATTGATTTTGATTTCAGGAAGTAGTCGCTACAGACTTGTTTTTTAAAAATTATTTTTAGCCGTGGCGGCCATCTTGAATTTTCGGCCGACCTGAAATTTTGCTAGGATCAATAAGACATCAAGAGCAACATTCCTGTGAGGTTTCATGAAAATCCGTCAAGTAGTTTCACAGGAATAGTCGCTACAAGTTTTCATTATATAACTCTATGTAAACAAAGATGGCCGCTGACAGCCATGTTTAACGTCGAATCAAAATAATGTTTGACTCTTATAACCATCATGTCATGCTGATCATTTTACAACAAGTCCCATATTAATATCACTTATAGTTTTCAAGACGTAGTCGCTACAAACTTCTTTTTTAAAAATCTATTTTTAGCTGTGGCGGCCATCTTGAATTTCTGGCCGATCTGAAATTTTGCTAGGATCAATTAGACATCAAGAGCAACATTCCTGTGAAGTTTCATGAAAATCCGTCAAGTAGTTTCAGAGGAGTAGTTGCTACAAGTTTTCATTAAATAACTCTATGTAAACAAAGATGGCCGCTGGCAGACATGTTTAACGTCGAATCAAAACGATTTTCGACAAGGACCAACATCATGTCATGCTGATCATTTTAGAAAAAGTCCCATATCAATACCACTCATAGTTTTCATGGAGAAGTCGCTACAAACTTGTTTTTTAAAAACCTATTTTTAGATCTGGCGGCCATCTTGGATTTCACATCATTTTTGCTAGGATCAACTAGACTTCATGGGCAACATTTCTGTAAAGTTCCATGAAAATCCATTCAGTAGTTTCAGAGGAGGTCGCTACAAAAAAAAGTTTACGGACAGACGGACGACGGACGCCGCACCACGGTATAAGCTCTACTGATCTCTGGTCTTGGAAATACAGAGCGCACCCTCGAGCACAGCTGATTTTTTGTTGAAACAGGTGCTTGATAGGGATACATCATCAGCCAAAAAACTGTGTGTGCTCGGAGGCGCAGACTTTATTTTTAGGATCAAAATCTTGCCCAGAAAGGTCCAAATATATAACAAAATTACCAAAAAATACCGTTTTTTGAGACCGTATTAAATCCTCTAGATAAATAAAATAAACAAAAATATATCTTGAAGATAGAATATGATCAATTTACTTCAATATGCACAACAGATTATATGTAAGTATTATTTTTTTGCATTTTGATTATATTGGGGGCCAAAATACCCCCTTATCATACCTTGTCCTTTAATCAACAACAACAACCGGGCAAGATACCAACTGAACAACAACAATAAAACACAATGACAACAGGACCAAATTTAATCAATAACAACAACCGGGCAAGATAACAATTGAACAACAACAACAAAACACAACTAGAATTATCATTGAAAGTGACTAAAACTCCCACAATACCGCCTTGTCACATAAACATGGCAACCACAAGAAAACAATGGTCTAGTTTAAACATATTTATTTTCAATAAATGTACAAGAAATGGGGTCGGGCCACAAGTTATTACAACAAAAACTGGTGGTTTGTAACCAAAGTCGAACTTGACCTGTATTTTATGGTCTGAAACCCGTGTACCAAATATTATTTAAATCCATCGACCCTTTCATGAGTTATCGTCTGGACACCGTTTTTTGGGCAAATTGTAAGTTGAAAAGGGGCCATAACTCCGTCAAAAGTTGGTGGTTTGTAACCGAAGTCGAACTTGACCTGTATTTTATGGTGTTATACCCGTGTACCAAATATTATTTAAATCCATTGACCCTTTCATGAGTTATCGTCCGGACACCGTTTTTTGTGCAAATTCTAAGTTGAAAAGGGGCCAGAACTCCGTCAAAATTTGGTGGTTTGTAACCAAAGTCGAACTTGACCTGTATTTTATGGTCTTAAACCTGTGTACCAAAAATTATTTAAATCTGTCAACCCTTTCATGAGTTATCGTCCGGAAACCGTTTTTTGGGCAAAATTCTAAGTTGAAAAGGGGCCATAACTCAGTCAAAAATTGGTGGTTTGTAACTAAAGTCGAACTTGACCTGTATTTTATGGTCTTAAACCTGTGTACCAAAAATTATTTAAATCTGTCAACCCTTTCATGAGTTATCGTCCGGAAACCGTTTTTTGGGCAAAATTCTAAGTTGAAAAGGGGCCATAACTCAGTCAAAAATTGGTGGTTTGTAACCAAAGTCGAACTTGACCTGTGTTTTATGGTCGTGTACCAAAAATTATTTAAATCCGTCGACCCTTTCATGACTTATCGTCCGCAAACCGTATTTTTGGGCAAATTTAAAGTTGCAAAGGGGCCATAACTCCGTCAAAAATTGGTGGTTTGTATCCAAAGTGGAACTTGACTTGTATTTTATGGTGTTATACCCGTGTACCAAATATTATTTAAATCCATCAAACCTTTCATGAGTTATCGTCCGGAAACCAAAGGACGGACGGACGGACCGACAAGCTCACTCCTATATACACCCCCTAAACTTCGTTTGTGGGGGTATAATGACAATGGACCAATTTTAACTTAAATGACAACAAATACCGGACAAGAAACCAACTGGGCAACAACAACAAAACACAATGACAACAGGACCAAATTTAATCAACAGCAACAACCAGGCAAGATACCAATTAGACAACAACAAAACACAATGCCAACGGGACCAATTTCAACTTAAACGACAACAACAACCTGACAAGATACCAAACAACCAAAAACAAGAAAAAACAATGACAACAGGACCAAATTTAATCAACAACAACAACCGGGCAAGATACTAATTGAACAACAACAACAAAACACAATGACAACGGACCAATTTTGACTTCAACGACAACAACAACCGGTCAAGATACCAACTGAACATCAACAAAACACAATGAAAATATGACCAAATTTAATCAACGACAACAACCGGGCAAGATACCAATGGAATAACAACAAAAAAAATCAATGACAACAGGAACAAATTTAACATAAACTACAACAACAACATGTCAAAATACTGATTGGGCAACAACAACCAAATTCAATAACAACAGAACCAAAGTTAACATACAGAAAGAGGACAACCAGGCAAGATATCGATTGGAAAACAACAACAAAAGAAAATTACAAGAGGAACAAATTTTAAGTTAATCAGTAACAACAACCGGGAATCATATTGATTCGACAGCAAAAACAAAACACAATGACAACAGTACCAAATTCAACCAACAACAACAATAGGGCAAGATATCGACTGGACAATAACAACAAAACACAATGGCAACAAGACCAAATTTAATCAACAACAACAACCGGGCAAGATACCAATTGAACAGCAACAACAAAACACAACAAGAGCTGTCGGAGAACAGCGCAGCTCGACTATTCGATTTTTCAGAGAATAATAAATTTATAGCTAGTATATACTATCAGAAAAAAGGGCTATAACAATGTGGGGTGGGGTTGGGAGCACAACATAACTATGTGTAAGAACTGACCAAAACTACACAGGAATAAGTAAAAAATAAATAAAAATAAAAAAATCGAGTTTTGAGTGGGGTGCGGGATGGGGGTGGGAGAGAGGCGGGGGTGGATGGTGGGGGGAGTGCGGGTGGTGAGGGCAACATATATGTATAAGAAACTATGTAAGAATTCACCAAAACAACACAAAAATTAGTAAAAAAAATTAATATTTGAGTGAGGATAGGGTAGAGGCGGGTGGTGGGGAGGGCAACATAATATGTGTTAAAAGCTATGTAAGAATTGAACAAAACAACACAGAAATATGGTAAAAAATAGATGGGGGTTGAGGGGGGGGGGGGTGGAGCGACGGTGGGAGGCGAGAGTAGGTTGGGGGTGGGGGGAGGGGAGGTGGCAACATATATGTGTAAGAATTGACTAAAACAACAAAGAAATATGTAAAAAACAAAAAAATGGGGGTGGGTTGGGGGTTGGGAAGCGGGGGTGAGAGGCGGGAGTGGTTTGTGGAGGAGTGGAGGGGGTAACATATATGTGTAAGAATTGACTAAAACAACAAAGAAATATTTTGAAAAAAAAAACCAGTGGTGGAGGGGTGGGGGGGATTGGGTTGGGGAGGGGGCAACATATATGTGTAAGAATTGACAAAAGCAACACAGAAATATGTAAAAAAAAAAAATAGTTTCAAGTAGGGGTGGGGTGGTGGGGAGCGGGGGTGAGAGGCGGGATTGGGTTGCGGGTGGGGGGGGGTGTGTTGGGGGGCAACATATATGTGTAAGAATTGACTAAAACAACACAGAAATGTAAAAAAAAAAAACGTGTGGAGGGGAGTGGGGGTGGGGGAGGAGGGAGCCCATGCCCCACTATAACAAATCCCAAACCAAAATTATAGATATATACATGCTTACATGCAAACCTAGATCTGCCTTTATTGCACATTTTATGGGCCATTACAATGTGGGTTCCATGGGAGCCCAGAATTTGCAGAAGACAAAATTACTTATCCAACCCTTTACAACATACTATAAGGAAACCAATTCCAAAATTTAGTTCAGCTAGGACAAGAAATGTAAGAGATATAGACCTGTAAACACAGCTTACATGCAAAATTCGATGTGAAACAGACATATTTTAAGGGCTATCAGAATTTGGGTTCCATGGGAGCCCAGGGGTTACAGGAACCAAATTACTTAAGCAGCCCTTACGATAATGCTATAAGGAAGCTAATGACCAAATTTGGTTGTGCTAGGCTAAGAATTGTAAGAGATATAGACTTGTAAACACAGCTTACATGCAAAATTTGATGTGAAATGGGACACATTTTATGCGCTATCATAATTTGGGTTCCATGGGTGCCCACGGCTTACAGGAACCAAAACTGCTTAGGCAGCCCTTAAGATAATGCTATAAGGAAGCCCATGAACAAATTTGGTTGTGCTAGGATAAGAAATGTAAGAGATACAGACTTGTAAACACATTTTACACGCAAACCTTGATGTGGGACGCCGACGCCGACACCAACGCCGGGGGGTTTACATAAGCTCTCTTATTCTTCGAATAGTCAAGCTAATAACAAACGGACCAATTTTAACTTAAACGACAACAACCAGGAAAGATACCAATTGAACAACAACAACAAAAAAAATGACAACAGGAACCAAATTTAACTTAAACGACAACAACAAACTGACAAGATACCTACTGATCAAAAACAACAAAACACATTGACAACAGGAAGAAATTGAATCAACAACAACAACCGGACAAGATACCAATTGAACAACAACAAAACAGAATGACAACAGGAACACATTTAACATAAACAACAACAACAACCTGTCAAGATATTAATTGCACAACAACAACAAAACACAATGTCAACAGGTCCAATTTTCAATTAAACAACAACAACCTGGAAAGACACTAACTGGACAACAACAAGACACAATGACAACAGGACCGATTTTAACTAAAATGACAACAACAACCGGGCATGATACCAATTGGACAACAACAACAAAACACAATGACAACAGGACCAAATTTAATTAACAACAACCGAGCAAGATACCAATTGAACAACAACAACAAAACACAATGACAACGAGACCAATTTTAACTTAAACGACAACATTCAGGCAAGATACCAATTGAAAAACAACAACACAACACAATTCCAACAGGACCAATTTGAACTTAAATGATAACAACAACATGACAAGATACCAATCGATCAAAAACAACAAAACACAATGACAACAGGACTAAATTTAATCAACAAAAAACGGGCAAGATACCAATTGAACAACAAAATACAATGACAACTTGACCAATTTTGACTTAAACAACAACAAAAACAACCGGGCAAGATACCAATTGAACAACAACATCAAAACACAATAACAACAGGAACAAATTTAAAATAAACAACAACAACAACCTGTCAAGATACTGATTGGGCAACAAAACACAATGACAACAGGACCAATTAAAACTTAAATTGCAACAACAACAACCTGGCAAGATATTGATTGGATAACAACAATCAAACCCAATGACCACAGGACCAATTTTAACTTAAATGGCAATAACAACCAGGCAAGATAATAACTGAACAACAACAATAAAACACAATGGCAACAGGACAAAATTTAATCAACAACAACAACTGGGCAAGATACCAATTGAACAACAACAACAAAACACAATGACAACAGGAACCAATTTAACATAAACAACAACAACAACCTGTCAAGATATTGATTTGGCAACAACAACAAAACACAATGACAACAGGACCAATTTTAACTTAAATTGCAACAACAACAACCGGGGAAGATACCAACTGAACAACAACAACAAAACACAATAACAAACTGACCAATTTTAACTTAAACGACGACAACCGGACAAGATACCAATTGAACAACAACAACAAAACACAATGACAACAGGACAAATTTAATCAACAACAACAACTGGGCAAGATACCAGTTGAAGAACAACAACAACAAAACACAATGACAACAGGAACAGTTTTAACTTAAAATGACAACAACACCCGGGCAAGATACCAGTTGAACAACAAAACACAATGACAACAGGTCCCAACTAAAATCAACAAACGGGCAAGATACCAGTTGAACAACAACAACAAAACACAATGACAACAGGACCAAATTTAATCAACAACAACAACCGGGCAAGATACCAATTGAACAACAACACAAGAGGCCCAAGAGGGCCTGTGGACGCTCTACTGGCCAACATGGCTCTTATAACATCAATGAAGCGAGAGACTGCCATTTACGTTTTTTGGAAAGTTTTGGGCAAAGTACAGCTTTTCAACTAAATCAAGGGCCATAACTAAAGAATCTGGTAAAGTTTGGTAAAGATCAGATGAAAAATGAAGGGCCTACCGTATTAATGAGGCAAAATATAGCATTTTTAACTAAATCAAGAGCCACAACTCCTCTGTTACTGGTCCGAATGGTCCAACATAGAGCTATAAAAAAAATGTAAAAAATAAATAAATGTAAAAATAATTTTTCAAAAAAAAAATGTAAAAAAAAATAAAATAAAATAAAAATAAAAAATGTAAAAATGTAAAAAAATAAATAAATAAAAAAATAATATTAAATATAAAAAGAAGAAAGTCATAAAATCTGGTAAAGTTTGGCAAAGATCAGATGCAAACTGAAGGCCTTATCGTAAGACGAGGCAAATTATAGCATGTTTAACAAAATCAAGGGCCATAACTCCGCTGTTACTAGTCCGATCTCTCCGGTTTCCGAACTTGACCGAGTTTTTATTGACATTAACAATCTGATAAAGTTTGGTAAAGATCGGATAAAAAATAGTCTTAACGAAGCAAAATATAGCATTTTGAACTAAATCAAGGGCCATAACTCCGCTGTTACTGGTCCGATATGAATGGTTTCCAAACTTGTCCGAGCTTTCATTGATATTAACAATTAACAATCTGATAAAGTTTGGTAAAGATCGGATGAACAATGAAGCCCCTATCGTCTTGACGATGCAAAATATAGCATTTTTAACTAAATCAAGGGCAATAACTCCGCTGTTAATGGTCCAATCTAGCTGGTTTTCGAACTTGTCCGAGCTTTCATTGATATTAACAATCTTTGCAAGTTTGGTAAAGTTCAAATAATAAATGAAGGTGCTAGAGTGTTCACAAGGCTTAATATGGCATTTTTCAGCAAAACAAGAGCCATAACTCCTGTGAAATTCTTTCAATCTTGCCGATTTTTGAACTTGTTCAAGCTTTCATTGATATAAAGACACTGACAAAGTTAAGTAAATATTCGATTAATATTGAAGGCCCTAGAGTGTTCACAAGGCAGAAAATAGCATTTTCCAGAAAAAACAAGGGCCATAACTCCGGTGTTACTGATCCGATTTAGCTGGTTTTCAAACTTGTTCAAGCTTTTATTGATATTAACAATCTGTGCAAGTTTGGTAAAGATCGAATAATAAATGAAGGTGCTAAAGTGTTCACAAGGCAGAAAACGGCATTTTTCAGAAAAAAGGGCCATAACTCTAGTGTTACTGACCCAATTCAGCTGATATTCGAACTTGTCCAAGCTTTAATTGGTATAAACAATCTGTGCAATTTTAGTAACGATCAAATAATAAATGAAGGTGCTAGAGCGTTCACAAGGCAGAAAATAGCAATTTTCAGAAAAGACAAGGGCCGTAACTCCGATGTTACTGATCCAATTTGGCTGGTTTTTAAACTTGTCCGAGCTTTCATTAATATTAACAATCTGTGCAAGTTTGGTAAAGATCAAATAATAAATGAAGGTGCTAGAGTGTTCACAAGGCTTAATATGGCGTTTTTTCAGCAAAACAAGGGCCATAACTCCGTTGAAATTATTCCGATCTGGCTGGTTTTCGAACTTGTCCGAGCTTTCATTAATATAAAGACACTGACAAAGTTACGTAAAAGATTCAATTAATAATGAAGGCCCTAGAGTGTTCACAAGGCGAAAGTTAACGGACGACGGACGACGGACGACGGAAGAGGGACGACGGACGGACGGACGACGGACGACGGACAACTCGCCATCCCATAAGCTCTGCTGGCCTTCGGCCAGTAGAGCTAAAAACACAATGACAACGGACCAATTTCAACTTAAACGACAACAACAACCAGGCAAGATACCAATGACAACAGGACCAAATTTAATCAACAACAACAACCGGGCAAGATACCAGTTGAACAACAACAACCGGGCAAGATACCAGTTGAACAACAAATTACAATAACCACAGGACCAGTTTTAACTTAAAACGACAACACTCGGGCAAGATACCAATTGAACAACAACCACAAACACAATGACAACAGGAGCAATTTTCACTTAAACGACAACAACCGGGCAAGATACCACTTGGACCACAACAACAAAACACAATAAATAACAACAACCGGGAAATATATTGATTTGACAGCAACAACAAAACACAAGGACAACAGGACAAAATTTAATCTCAACAACATCCGGGCAAGATACAAATTAAAGAACAACAACAAATCACAATGACAACAGGACCAAGATTTAATCAACAACAACTGGGCAAGATACCAATTGAACAACAACAACAACAACAAAACACAATGACAACGGACCAATTTTAACTTAAACGACAACAACAACCGGGCAAGATACCAACTAAACAACAACAACAAAACACAATGACAATATGACCAAATTTAATAAACAACAACAAGATACCAATGGAACAACAGCAAAAAAACACAATGACAACAGGGACCAATTTAACATAAACAACAATAACAACCTGGCAAGATACTGATTGGGCAACAACAATAAAACACAATGACAACAGGACCAATTTTAACTTAAATAGCAATAACAACAACCTGGCAAGATATTGATTGAACAACAACAACCAAATTCAATAACAACAGAACCAAAATTAACATACAGAATAATGAGAACCAGGCCAGATATCGATTAGACAACAACAACAAAAGACAATGACATGAGGAACAAATTTTAATTTAATCAGTAAAAACCACCGGGAATCATATTGATTCGACAGCAAGAAAACACAACGACAACAGTACCAAATTCAATCAACAACAACAACCGGGCAAGATATCGACTGACAATAACAAGAAAAACACAATGACAACAAGACAAAATTTAATCAACAACAACAACCGGGCAAGATACCAATTGAACAACAACAACAAAACACAATGACAAACGGACCAATTTTAATGGAAACGACAACAACAACCTGCAAATATATTGATTGGACAACAACAACAAAACACAATGACAACAGGAACAAATTTAACATAAACAACAACAACAACCTGTCAATATATTGATTGAATAACAACAACAACAAAACACAATGACAATGGACCAATTTTACCTTAAACGACAACAACCGGACAAGATACCAATTGGACAACAACAACAAAACACAATGACAACAGCACCGAATTTAACCAAAAAAAAACAGGGCAAGATACCAATTAAACAACTACAACAAAACACAATGACAACAGGACCAAATTTAATCAACAAAAACAACCTAGCAAGATACCAATTGAACAGCAACAACAAAACACAATGAAGACAGGACCAATTTTAACTTAAATGACAACAAAAATCTGACAAGATACCAATCGATCAAAAACAACAAAACACAATGACAACAGGACCAAATTTAATCAACAACAATAACCGGGCAAGATACCAATTGAACAACAACAACAAAACACAATGACAATATGACTAAATTTAATCAACAACAACAACCGGGCAAGAAAGCAATGGAACAATGACAACAGGGACACATGTAACATAAACAACAACAACAACCTGTCAAGATACTGATTGGGCGACGACAAAAAACACAATGACAACATGACCAATTTAAACTTAAATTGCAACAACAACAACCTGGCAAGATTGGACAACAACAATCAAACCCAATGACCACTGCACCAATTATAACTTCAATGGCAACAACAACCGGACAAGATATTGATTGAACAACAACCAAATTCAATAACAAAAGAACCAAAATTAACATACAGAACAACAAGAACCAGGCAAGATATCGATTGGACAACAACAACAAAAGACCATGACAAGAGGAACACATTTTAATTTAATCAGTAAAAACAACAGGGAATCATACTGATTCGACAGCAACAACAAAACATAATGACAGCAGTACCAAATTCAATCAACAACAACAACCGGGCAAGATATCGACTGGACAATAATGACAAAACACAATGACAAACGGACCAATTTTAACTTAAACGATAACAACCGGGCAAGATATCAATTGAACAACAACAACAAAACATAATGACAACAGGAACAAATTTAACATAAACAACAACATGCCAATATATTCATTGGACAAAACAACAAACCACAATGACAACAGGACCAATTTTATTTAAACAACAACAACCTGACAAGATATAAATAGATCAAAAACAACAAAACACAAAACAACAAAACACGATGACAACAGGACCAAATTTAATCAACAACAACAACCAGGCAAGATACCAATTGATAAACAACAATAAAACACAATTACAACAGGACCAAATTTAATCAACAACAACAACCGCGCAAGATACAAATTGAGCAACAACAACAAAACACGAACAACAACAAAACACGATGAAAACAGGACAAATTTTAACTAAAACGGAAACAAATACCTGATAAGATACCAATCGATCAAAAACAAAACACAATTCCAACAGGACCCAATTTAATCAACAACAACAACAGGGCAAGATACCAATTGAACAGCAACGACAAAACACAATTCCAACAGGACCTATATTAACTTAAATGTCAACAACCTGACAAGATACAATCGATCAAAAACAACAAAACACAATGACATCAGGACCAAATTTAATCAACAACTACAACTGCGCAAGATACCAATAGAACAACAACAATAAAACACAATGACAAAAGGACCAAATTTAATCAACAACAACCGGGCAAGATACCAATTGAACAACAACAACAAAACACAGTGACAACAACAACCGGACAAGAAACCAATTGGACAACAACAACAAAACACAATGACAACAGGACCAAATTTAATCAACAGTTACAACCAGGTAAGATACCAATTGGACAACAACAACAAAACACAATGCCAACAGGACCAATTTTAACTTAAACGACAACAACAACCAGACAAGATACCAATCGACCAAAAACAACAAAACACAGTGACAACAGGACCAAATTTAATCAACAACACCAACTGGGCAAGATACCAATGGAACAACACCAAAAAAAGACAATGACAACAGGAACAAATTTAACATAAACGACAACAACAACAACCTGTCAAGATATTGATTGGGCAACAACAACAAAACACAATGACAACAGGAACAAATTTAACATAAACAACAACCTGGCAAGATACTGACTGGACAACAACAATCAAACCTAATGACCACAGGACCAATTATAACTTCAATGGAAACAACAACCTGGCAAGATATTGATTGAACAACTACAACCAAATTCAATAACAACAGAACCAAAATTAACATACAGAACAACAAGAACCAGGCAAGATATCAATTGGAAAACAACAACAAAAGACAATGACAAGAGGAACACATTTTAAATCAGTAACAACCAGGAATCATACTGATTCAACAGCAACAACAAAACACAATGACAACAGTACCAAATTCAATCAACAACAACAACCGAGCAAGATATCGGCTGGACAATAACAACAAAACACAATGACAACAAGACCAAATTTTATCAACAACAACAACCGGGCAAGATACCAACTGAACAACAACAACAAAACACAATGACAAACGGACCGATTTTAATTAAACGACAAAAACCGGGAAAGATACCAATTGAACAACAACAACAAAACACAATGACAACGGACCAATTTTAACTTAAACGACAACAACATCCTGACAAGATACCAGTTGATCAAAAACAACAAAACACATGGACACCAGGAACAAATTTAATCAACAACAACAACCGGGCAAGATACAATTGAACAACAACAAAACAGAATGACAACAGGAACACATTTAACAGAAACAACAACAACAACAACCATAAACATATTGATTGCACAACAACAACAAAACACAATGTGATCAGGACCAATTATTTTTTTAATTAAACAACAACAACCTGGTAAGATACCAACTGGACAACAACAACAAAACACAATGACAACAGGACTGATTTTAACTAAAATGACAACAACAACCGGACAGGATACTAACTGGACAATAACATCAAAACAAAATGACAACGGGATAACATAAACATAACAAATAACATAAACAACAACAACCTGTCAAGATATTGATTGGGCAACAACAACAAAACACAATGATAACAGGACCAATCATAACTTAAATTGCAACAAAAACAACCTGGCATTGATTGGACAACAACAACCAAACCCAATGATCTCAGGACCAACTTTAACTTAAACAAGAAATGTCACAGTAAGTGACAAATGCCCCCGAAGTGACCTGTAAGTGTGACCTTGACCTTGGAGCAATATGAAACCAACAGATATATTTAAAAAAAAAAAAAAAAATTAAAAAAATAAATAAAAATAAATAAAATTATTCGTCTTGTTGTGGTAAGCAATTATGCAATGTTATTTGAAGATCCGTCGATTATTGTCCGAGTTAATAGTTAAGAAGCGGAGACAATTGTATAGACGAACAGATTTTGAACTTTGATCTCTAAGTGTGACCTTGACCTTGGAGCCGCGGACCTGAATTTTGTGCGCGACACGTTGCCCGTTGTGGTGAGCAATTGTGCGAAGTTATTTGAAAATCCAACCATTATTGTCAGAGTTATGAAGCGGACACGAGTGTATTCACGAACGGATTTTGACTTTTGATCTCTAAGTGTGACCTTGACCTTGGAGCCACGGACCTGGATTTTGTGCGTGACACGTTGCCCTGTTGTGGTGAGCAATTGTGCGAAGTTATTTGAAAATCCATACGTTATTGTCAGAGTTATGAAGCGGACACGAGTGTATAGACCAACGGATTTTGACCTTTGATCTCTAAGTGTGACTTTGACCTAGGAGCCACGGACCTGGATTTTGTTTGCGACACGTTGCCCTGTTGTGGTGAGCAATTATGCGAAGTTATTTGAAAATCCATCCATTATTGTCAGAGTTATGAAGCGGACACGAGTGTAGTGACGAACGGATTTTGACATTTGACCTCTAAGTGTGACCTTGACTTTGGAGCCACGGACCTGGTTTTTGTGCGTGACACGTCGTCTTGTTGTGGTGAGCAATTGTGCCAAGGTTTTTGAAAATCAGTCCATTATTTTCAGAGTTATGAAGCGGACACGAGTATACACGCGAACGGACAGACGATTACTATATGCCACCCTTCGGGGGCATAACAACAACAACACTCGGGCAAGATACCAACTGAACAACAACAATAAAACACAAAAACAACAGGACAAAATTTACTCAACAACAACAACCGGGAAAGATACCAAGTGAACAACAACAAAACACAAAGACAACAGGACCAATTTCAACTTAAACAACAACACTCGGGCAAGATACCAATTGAACAACAACAACAAAAGAAAATGACAACAGGACCAAATTTTAATTTAATCAATAACAACAACCGGGAATCATATTGATTCAACAGCAACCAATTGAACAACAACGAAAAACAAAGACAACAGGACCAATTTTAACTTAAACAACAACAACACTTGGGCAAGATACCAATTGAACAACAACAACAACAACACTCGGGCAAGATACCAATCGAACAACAACAAGAAAACACAATGACAACAGGACCAATTTTAACTTAAATGACAACAACCGGGCACGATACCAATTGAACAACAACAACAAAATACAACAAGAAAACGGACCAATTTTAACTTAATTGAATGTTGTTTAACGGCTCATCAACACAGTATAGGTTATTTAGAGCCGCCCCAGAGAGAGGGGAAGGATACATAGGAATCCGGGAACCTGCCCTACTCTTATTATCGAATAGATTCCTATGATTCTTTAACGTGCTCGGAGGATAGACCGATACACGGGACCGCCCGGTTTACGTCCCCATCCGACGGACGAGGCTAAGGTAAAGTGTCTTGCCAAGAACACACCGACGGAACTCAGTGGCACCACGGAGGATTGAACCCGGGGCCTCCGGTTACAAATCCGCCGCGCTACCGACTGCGCCACGCCAGCCCCCTCCAATTTTAACTTAAACGACAACAACCAGGCAAAATACCAATTGGAAAACAACAACAAAACACAATTCTAACTGGACCAATTTTAACTCAAACCACAACAACAACCCGACAAAATACCAATCAATCAAAAACAACAAAACACAATGACAACAGGACCAGATTTAATCAACAACAACAACCGGGCACGATACCAATTGAACAACAAAAACAAAACACAATAACAATGGATCAATTTTAACTTAAACGACAACAACCGGGTAAGATACCAAGTGGACAACAACAACAAAACACAATGACAATATGACCAAATTTAATCAACAACAACAACCGGGCATGGAAAAGCAGCACAAAAAACACAATAACAACAGGAACAAATTTAACATAAACAACAACAACAACCTGTCAATATATTGATTGGGCAACAGCAACAAAACACAATGACAACAGGCCAATTTAACTTAAATTGCAACATCAACAACCTGGCAAGATATTGCTTGAACAACACTCAAATAAAATGAACACTGGACCAATTTTAACTTAAATGGCAACAACAACCTGACAAGATCTTGATTGAACAACAACAACCAAATTCAACAACAACAGAACCAAAATTAACATACAGAACAACAAGAACCAGACAAGATATTGATTGGACAACAACAACAAAAGACAATGACATCAGGAACAAATTTTAATTTAATCAGTAAAAACAACTGGGAATCATTCTGATTCGACAGCAACAAATCACAATCAACAATAACAACCGGGCAAGATACCAATTGAACAACAACAACAAAACACAATGACAACGGGAACAAATTTAACATAAACAACAACAACAACCTGTCAATATATTGATTGGACAACAACAACAAAATATAATGACAACGGGAACAAATTTAACATAAACAACAACAACAACCTGTCAATGTATTGATTGGACAACAACAACAACAAAACACAATGACAACAGGACCAATTTTCACTTAAACAACAACAATCTTGTAAGATACCAATTGGACAACAACAAGACAAAATGACAACAGGACCAATTTTAATTTAAATGGCAACAACAACAACCTGGAGATATTGATTCGACAACAACAATCGAACACAATGACAACAGGACCAATTTTAACTTAAATGGCAACAACAACAACAACCTGACAAGATATTGATTAAACAACAACAAAAAAATATAATGACAACAGGACCAATTTTCACTTAAATTGAAACAACAACCCTTAGACAAGATACTAATTGAACAACAACAACAAAACACAATGACAACCGGACCAATTTTAACATAAACGACAACAACCAGGCAAGATATCAATTGAACAAAAACAAAAGACAATGACATCAGGACCAAATTTTAATATTATCAATAATAACAACCGGGAATCATATTGATTCGACAGCAACAACAAAACACAATGACAGCAGGACCAAATTTAATCAACAACAACAACCGGGCAAGATGACAATTGAACAACAACAACAAAACACAATGACAACAGGACCAGTTTAAACTTAAAATGACAACAACAACCAGGAAAGATACCAAGTGGACAACAACAACAAAACACAATGACAACATTACCAATTATAACTTAAACGACAAAAACAAACTGACAAGATACCAACTTAAACCAGTTTTAACTTAAAATGACAACAACAACCAGGAAAGATACCAAGTGGACAACAACAACAAAACACAATGACAACATTACCAACTATAACTTAAACGACAACAACAAACTGACAAGATACCAACTTAAACGACAACAACAACCAGGCAAGATACCAATTGGACAACAACAACAAAACACAATGACAACAGGACCAATTATAACTTAAACAACAATAACAACAACCTGACAAGCAACCAACTGATCAATCAAAGTACCAAAGGTACTGAGAGCATGGTGAACTATGATTTGTGCATCCATGTAATGGAAGGTTTCTTTCCAATCACGCATGACATGGATGAACTGAAAATGTGACAACTCTTCTTAATAATAATACATCATTGCATGTAATAATACATCAATGCATTGTTTAATGTACATGTATCTGGAAGTAAGGCGATTAAAACAAGATAAGGTAAGGTATATACAGGAATAAAGAAGGGAACAAAAGGAATGACTGGTTATAATGAAAATTAATCTCCGAAACGCTTCATCATATCTGAACCATATCTTCACAGATGTTAAAGTGTATTAAAAATACATCACCTGTCATCACATGTCAAAGTTTGAGTCATTAGTAATGAATATAGCGTCAAAGAGCTGAATTAAAATAGGAAACAACCTTGCATTTATATCGACCTACTATGCAAGTATGATTCAAATCAAATGAACGTGAGTGTAGTCGGAAAGACAGCCATATCCCCCACTGAACATAGATTTAAAATATACAAATTTAAACATGGCATGTCACTTTACGAATGTCACTGTAAAGTGACAAATTCTCCCTGAAGTTTCCTTGTTCCAAAAAGTGTGACCTTCAACTAAAAGAACATATGTTTTACACACAACTTATAGAAGAGACATATAGACTACACATACACAAAACATAACATAAATCTTCGTGCTCATTTGATTTTAATCTCACAACTCGGAGTATCCCTGGTCTCGGGATACCGTTGTTATTTATTCTCACAACTCATAGTGAACATGATGTTCATACAAAATTATTTTGTTGTTATATTTTTCAACCATGTATGTGAACATGATGTGAAGGCCCTGGCCTTTTGGCCTAATAGGTAGCTACGCTACTGAGAATTTCATGATTTATATCCCTAATTGTAATTTTTACATGGATTTTTTTTTAAGTCGACAAATCGTTTGTTGACAATAATCACCAAAGTCACGGTCAATTCCGATTACTACCTTAGGCCTAAACAAGAAAGTGTTTTGTTTCCTGTCACCCAACTGAATCGCCGTTTTTACCCCTGACACAACAACTTTTTACTCCTTCATTTTTTTGTTGCTTCGTTTTGTTTTTAAACATATTTGTGTTTTGGCCTTAACATAATATAATTGAATCAGTTTTGCATGTATTTTGAAAATTGTAATAAAAGGTAACATATCTGTGTTTAGATCTACTCTTGTTTGTGTAATGTATATGTCTCAATGCTACAAGTCATACGTTCGAGTCCCGCTTGTTCCACGTTTACACATTGAAGAATGTTTGACAGCTACTCACCAACGCGTGGCAGGACTGTGGTTCTACGTGTTTTTTTCAAAGCAGATGAGGTCTACCTCTACCAAATTGACGCATAGAAAAGTCGTAAAAATCTTTAAAAAAAATCCCCCCCCACTCTCCACACACACAATTTCTCCGACTTAAGTCTTAAAGGGAGTACATCAGGTTTTTTATAGGGTTCTAGGTGTCAGATTTAAAATTGATAAATATTAAAAAAAAATTATTCTACATGCCCCTGCGAAAATCCAGTGGGAAATCCAAAGAATTCCATAGTATTTTATCCATTTAATTTTATGCATCTAAGGATTTTTTTCTTTTAAATTCCATGGAATTCCAAGGATTAAAAGCTTGGAAAAGCTTGGAAAAGCTTGGTGGCATTGGCCCAGAAATACCATGGAATTCCATAGAATTTCACTGCCAGACCTTTATAAAACATTAAATGGAACTGTCACAAGAATTCCATTGTATTCCATTGAATTCCATGGGGAGACATTATAATAAATTGACCCAAAAATTCCATTGTATTCAATGAAATTCCATTGGTAGACAGTATATAAATATAAATGAAATCAAGCCAAGAAATCCATAGTATTCCATGGAATTCCAAGGGTATGCATATATGACTCAACTCAATGAAATTTCATGGAAATCCTTGCTAAGAAATGTCTGGAGAAGTATACGTGTTTTCCCCAAGAAATCAGAATTCCAACAAAATGACCCTAAACAGTTAAAATTCTTAAGCCCCCTACAAATATTTCTGATTGTTTTTTCTCCCTTTCTAGTCAAAAAAAATAATAAAAAATACAGTACATAAATTACACACATTCTCTGTTGGGGAAAACCCCCAACTGATTTAATACTAAAACCAAATGCCACAATAATTGTGTCACAGCATGCGAAAACCAACAGCATGGTAATGAAAATCCCTATCTCAGGAACAGTAAGAGAGTGAAAAAAGCTTAGAATGTCCTCTTTCAAGTCAAACAATTTCAAAACATAGTCCATGGCCTCTGACCATGGTAGTTCATGGTCTCTGACCATGTTCAACCATGGTCTCTGGTAGACCTGATGGTCAGAGACCATGGTCAAACACCATGACATATCAAAGACATAATCATACATTTACACATATACTTTTTCATCCATTTACTACTCATACTGTACATTTTGGGTATAGACACTTTCATTTTATTTCAACAATAATATCAGTAAAATAAGTGTGCACAAGTTCATCAAGATAATTTCTTAATGCATCATTTAAACATCATGGACTTCATTAATAAATATTAAATGAAATTAAGCAAAATCAATTAGGTAACTAACTCAAATAAAACAGTTCGCATTAAATACACTGTTGGCATTTTATGTTATGCAGTTCAAATTAGCATTATTTCATTTCTACATGTAGAAAATTGAAACTTATCTTACCTCACTTGTCAATTATTCCATGTTATGTTAGGTTTCACTTGTAACTATAACCTTCTAATTCAGTGTTTGACAACATATTCCAGATATATACATTAAATCCACACACATTTTGTGGGGAAACACAGAATTAATTAAGTTAAATGGACACTATTTAAGCCTTTTTTCATGCAGATCTTTTTTCCCACACAAAATTTCAAACTGAGCAAAATCTTCTCCCAAAATGCACTGCAATCCATTTCCTTAAATAACCAGATGTAAAATCAGTTATCTTATATAACACCCATCTAGCAGTATTTACTTGCTTCTTGCAGCCCCAATAAACTTTCCAATCTGCCAGTGCTTGACCTAAGGTCAATTATGTCACTCTTTGACTTGGATGTGAATATATCACTTGTTCCACAAGTCTTTGATTACCACAGAAACATCTGCAGCATTCCTTAATCTAATTTATTCAATAGTTTTACAAAGAAAAGCTTGGAAAACGATGGACTTTTCTTAAAGTTCTATCTTGACACAATAAATGTAAATTCCAAGCTTTTCCATGGTTTTTCACACATTAAGATTCACAAGTCCAAACTTTTCTCAGCAGAGGTATTTTTAACAATCAATTCCATTCAATTCCAAGCTTTTTCCAAGCAGGAATACCTTGGATTTCGATGGAATAAAAATCCAAGCTTTTCCATGCTATTCTCACGCAAAATCCTTGAAATATCATGGAATTCCTAGGAATAGTGGATCCAAGCTTTTTCTTACTTTTTCCTGTGAACAAAATGTTGCAGATCTATGAAATTCCATGGAATTCTAAGGATTGCAAAAAAGCTTGGATTTATTTCTGCAGGGGTGACCAAAACATAATGAGCCTACAAAATCTTTTATTTGCAAAGAAAGTCATTCTGCACAGTAATACGTCCTATCCTAGGAGATGCACCAGGGTTAATTTCAGCATATTACGTGCGATTCCACCCTAGTATAATGGTGTTCTGAAACTTTAAATATTAACAAAATGGTTCTAGCTTCACATTTTGATTGATAGTGTTTTATATCATGAACTGGAACAATTTTATAATTTAAGATGTTTCTAGAAAAATCCTGATGTACCCCTTTTAAGACCATTGGGCATGAATTAAACAAACTTTTTTACAAAACAAAAACCTGATCAAACGGGCTTTCCTGTCATGACGTCACAACTGTCAGTGTTGTCGAAGATGAAGACACTGATTGATTTATCACGAAAATAACTTTGAGCATGCAATCAGTGAAAAAACGATTTTCTGAATATGTTGACGTCACTGACGTCATGACGTCGGGATACCGTATGACGTTCTTGCACAACCGGACCCCGAACTCTACAATCTGTGAAAGTTTTATTCAAATCCGATAATAGATAGAGAAGATATAGACAAAACAATAGTTCATTTATAACGTCACTGGCGGCCATCTTTGATGACGACATGACAACATTCCACATTATAGCACAACTAGACGTTGATATCTACAAACTGTGAACGTTTTATCACACTCCGATGATCAATGAAGGAGATTTGGCGAATACAACATTTCTTAAATGACGTCATTGGCGGCCATTTTGGATGAAGTCATGACGTTAAAACTGTCAGCGTCGAATGAGACAATGACAATGATGGATTATACAGTAAAACCACATCAAAAATGTAATCAATGAAAAAAATGAGTTTTTATAACATTATGACGTCACTGACGTCAAGACGTTATTACATAGAGACAAGTTTTTACATTCTTGCATAACTAGACCCTGAACTCTACAATATTTGAAAGTTTCATTCAAATCCGACAATACATCTTTAAGATCTAGCGATAACAAGATTTTCACCATGACGTCACTGGCGGCCATCTTTGAAGACGTCATGACAATTTTTAGACTTTCTTGCACAACTCAACTGTATTCCATATAGGCTGTGAAAGTTATCTCAAAATCTGATAATAAATGCAGGAGATATAGCGATTACAATATTTCTTAAATGACGTCATTGGCGGCCATTTTGGATGACTTCATGACATTAAAACTGTCAGCGTCGACTTAGATAATGACACTGTTGGATTTTCCGATAAAATTCCTTACAAAATACATTTAATGAAAAAAAACGGATTTTTCATAACTTTGTGACGTCACTGACGTCAACACTTTGTAAATAGACAGACACGTTTTGACGTTCTTGCACCACTAGACCCTAAACTCTACAATCTGTGAAAGTTTCATTCAAATCCCATAGTAAATACACCAGATACAGTGATAACAAGATTTGCTTACAAACGCCAGTGGTGGCCATCTTGGATGACGCCATGACGCCAAAAGTTTCGAGACACTATTCCAGCCTGAGCTATATCAGTGTGTAAAATTCAGAGGCCGTGAGACAATTCTTACTATTGAAAGTGGCTGACAGAAGAATAATAATAACTAGATTTTGATCAGAGACCTGATCAAACGGGCTTTCCTGTATGACGTCACAACTGTCAGTGTTGTCGAAGATGAAGACACTGATTGATTTATCACGAAAATAACTTCGAACATGCAATCAGTGAAAAAAACGATTTTCTGAATATTTTGACGTCACTGACGTCATGACGTCGGGATACCGTATGACGTTCTTCCACAACCAGACCCTGAACTCTACAATCTGTGAAAGTTTTATTCAAATCCGATAACAGATACAGAAGATATGGACAAAACAATAGTTCATTTATGACGTCACTGGCGGCCATCTTTGATGACGACATGACAACATTCCACATTATAGCACAACTAGACGTTGATATCTACAAACTGAGAAAGTTTTATCAAACTCCGATGATAAATAAAGGAGATATGGCGATTACAAGATTTCTTAAATGACGTCATTGGTGGCCATTTGGGATGACGTCATGATGTTAAAACTGTCAGCGTCCACTGAGACAATGACATTGATGCATTATACAGTAAAAAAACTTCAAAAATTTAATCAGTGAAAAAAAACGGATTTTCATAACATTATGACGTCACTGACATCAAGACGTTATTACGTAGAGACATGTTTTTACATTCACGCACAACTAGACCCTGAACTCTACAAACTGTGAAAGTTTCGTTCAAATACGACTATAAATGTTTGAAATCTAGCACTAAAAATATTTGTATCATGACGTAACTGGCGGCCATCTTGGATGACGTCATGATAATTTTCAACATTCTTGCACAACCCAACCTAATTCCCTACAGGCTGTGAAAGTTGCATCAAAATCCAATAAAAAATGCAGGAGATATAGCGATTACAACATTTCTTAAATGATGTCATTGACGGCCATTTTGGATGACGTCATGATGTTAAATCTGTCAGCGCCGACTAATATAATGACACTGATAGATTTTCCGATGAAATTTCCGGATTTTTCATAACATTGTGACGTCACTGACGTCAACACTTTCTAACACAGACAGACACGTTTTGACGTTCTTGCACAACTAGACGCTAAACTCTACAATCTGTGAAAGTTTCAATCAAATCCCATCGTAAATGCATGAGAAACAGTGATAACATGATTTGCCTAAAAATCCAGTGGCGGCCATCTTGGATGATGTCATGACCCCAAAAGTTTCGGGACACTATTCCAGCCTGAGCTATATCATTGTGTAAAATTTAGAGGCCGTGAGACCAGCCTTACTATTGAAAGTGGCTGACAGAAGAAGAATAATAATAACTAGATTTTCATCATGACGTCACTGGCGGCCATCTTTGATGACGTCATGACAATTTTTAACATGATTGCACAACCCAATCTAATTCCCTACAGGCTGTGAAAGTTCCATCAATATCCGATGATAAATGAAGGAGATATAGCGATTACAAGATTTCTTAAATGACGTCATTGGCGGCCATTTTGAATGGCGGCCATTTTGAATGACGTCATGACGTTAAAACTGTCAGGGTCAACTGAAACAATGACACTGATGGATTTTACAGTAAAAAAACAAGAAAAATGCTATAATGAAGAAAAAAAGACTTTTCATAACCTTGTGACATCGCTGACGTCAAGACGTTATGACATAGAGACAAGTTTTTACATTCTTGCACAACTGGACCCTGAACCCTACAATCTGTGAAAGTTTCAATCAAATCGCATAGTAAATGCATGAGATACAGCAATAACAAGATTTGCCTACAAATACCAGTGGCGGCCATCTTGGATGACTTCATGACCCCAAAAGTTACGGGACACTAAGTTAGCTTGAGCTTTATCATTGTGTGAAATTAAAAGGCCAAGAGACCAGTCATACTATGAAAAGTGACGGCCAGAAGAACAAGAGGAATAATAACTAGATTTTGATCAGAGACCTGATCAAACGGGCTTTCCTGTCATGACGTCACAACTGTCAGTGTTGTGGAAGATGAAGACACCGATTGATTTATCACGAAAATAACTTTGAACATGCAATCAGTGAAAAAAAACGATTTTCTGAATATTTTGACGTCACTGACGTCATGACGTCGGGATACCGTATGACGATCTTTCACAACCGGACCCTGAACTCTACAATCTGTGAAAGTTTTATTCAAATCCGATAATACATAGAGAAGATATAGACAAAACAATAGTTCATTTATGACGTCACTGGCGGCCATCTTTGATGACGACATGTCAACATTCCACATTATAGCACAACTAGACTTTGATATCTACAAACTGAGAAAGTTTTATCATACTCCGATGATAAATGAAGGAGATATGGCGAATACAACATTTCTTAAATGACGTCATTGGCGGCCATTTTGGATGACGTCATGACGTTAAAGATTGCAGAAAACTAAATACTTTCCCATAGACCTCCTGTTGCACCTGTCAGCTAATATCTCAAGAATTATACACCAGATTTTCTTTAAATTACCTTATTTCATAGATATTTCTATCACAAAGCCTTTGAAAGTGTGAAAAAGACAATTTTTTCTGCTCAAACTCTCTGCACATGTCTGTGTTTACAAACACGATTGAATCCGCACTGAATATTGACATGCAATTTCAATGGATGTTAAATTTTCAAAAACATTAAAAAATATTTTTTTATTTAATTTAATGATCCTAGCTGATGGGGATTATTTTACCTATAGTTTATCCTTCCTGAAAATGCATATTGAATATTTCAAAGTTATATCTGCTGACCTCTGTGAACTCTGTGAACTTTCACTTCTGTACTGAATCGTACACAACAAAAGGCGGGGCTTCAGCCAGGCTATATTTAGCTGTACGCAACCTATAACTGTCAGCGTCGACTGAGACAATGATATTGATGGATTATACAGTAAAACAACTTCAAAAATGTAATCAGTAAAAAAAACGAGTTTTCATAACATTATGACGTCACTGACGTCAAGACGTTATTACCTAGAGACATATTTTTACATTCTTGCACAACTAGACCATGAACTCTACAATATTTGAAAGTTTCATTCAAATCCACCCATACATCTTTGTGATCTAGCAATAACAAGATTTTCATCATGACGTCATTGGCGGCCATCTTTGATGACGTCATGACAATTTTTAACATGATTGCACAACCCAATCTAATTCCCTACAGGCTGTGAAAGTTCCATCAATATCCAATGATAAATGAAGGAGATATAGCGATTACAAGATTTCTTAAATGACGTCATTGGCGGCCATTTTGAATGACGTCATGACGTTAAAACTGTCAGCGTCGACTGAAACAATGACACTGATGGATTTTACATTAAAAAAACAAGAACAATGCTATAATGAAGAAAAAAATACTTTTCATAACCTTGTGACATCGCTGACGTCAAGACGTTATGACATAGAGACAAGTTTTTACATTCTTGCACAACTGGACCCTGAACCCTACAATCTGTGAAAGTTTCAATCAAACGCGTAGTAAATGCATGAGATACAGCGATAACAAGATTTGCCTACAAATACCAGTGGAGGCCATCTTGGATGACGTCATGACCCCAAAAGTTACAGGACACTAAGTTAGCTTGAGCTATATCATTGTGTAAAATTAAAAGGCCGTGAGACCAGTCATACTATGAAAAGTGACGGCCAGAAGAACAAGAGGAATAATAATAATAAGAAGAAGAACTAGATTTTGATTAGAGACCTGATCAAACGGGCTTTCCTGTCATGACGTCACAACTGTCAGAGTTGTTGAAGATGAAAACCCTGATTGATTTATCACGAAAATAACTTCGAACATGCATTCAATGAAATAATCAAATTTCTGAATATTTTGACGTCACTGACGTCACGACATCACGACGTCAGGATACCGTTCTTGCACAACCGGACCCTGAACTCTGAAAGTTTCATTCAAATCCGACCATACATCTTTGAGATCTAGCGATAACAAGATTTTCACCATGACGTCACTGGCGGCCATCTTTGATGACGTCATGACAATTTTAGACATTCTGGCACAACTCAACCGTATTCCATATACGTTGTTAAAGTTATCTCAAAATCCGATAATAAATGCAGGAGATATAGCGATTACAATATTTCTTAAATGACGTCATTGGCGGCCATTTTGGATGACGTCATGACGTTAAAACTGTCAGCGTCGACTTAGATAATGACACTGATGGATTTTCCGATAAAATTCCTTACAAAATGCATTTAATGAAAAAAAATGGATTTTTCGTAACTTTGTGACGTCACTGACGTCAACACTTTTTAGCATAGACAGACACGTTTTGACGTTCTTGCACAACAAGACCCTAAGCTCTACAATCTGTGAAAGTTTCATTCAAATCGCATTGTAAATGCATGAGATACAGCGATAACAAGATTTGCCTACAAACGCTAGTGGCGGCCATCTTGGATGACGTCATGACCCCAAAAGTTTCGGGACACTATTCCAGCCTGAGCTATATCACTGTATAAAATTTAGAGACCAGGCGACAAGTCTTACTATTGAAAGTGGCTGACAGAAGAAGAAGAACAACAACAAGGAAGAGGAATAATAATAAGAACTAGATTTTGATCAGAGACCTGATCAAACGGGCTTTCCTGTCATGACGTCACAACTGTCAGAGTTGTCGAAGATGAAGATACTGATTGATTTATCACGAAAATAACTTCGAATATGCAATCAGTGAAAAAAACGAATTTCTGAATATTTTGACGTCACTGACGTCATGACGTCGGGATACCGTATGACGTTCTTTCACAACCGGACCCTGAACTCTACAATCTGTGAAAGTTTTATTCAAATCCGATAATAGATAGAGAAGATATAGACAAAACAAGAGTTCATTTATGACGTCACTGGCGGCCATCTTTGATGACGACATGACAACATTCCACATTATAACACAACTAGACGTTGATATCTACAAACTGAGAAAGTTTTATCAAACTCCGATGATAAATGAAGGAGATATGGCGAATACAAGTTTTCTTAAATGACGTCATTTGCGGCCATTTTGGATGACGTCATGACGTTAAAACTGTCAGCTTCGACTGAGACAATAACATTGATGGATTATACAGTGAAACAACTTCAAAAATGTAATCAGTGATAAAAACGGGTTTTCATAACATTATGACGTCACTGACGTCAAGACGTTATTTCATAGAGACACGTTTTTACATTCTTGCACAACTACACCCTGAACTCTACAATATTTGAAAGTTTCATTCAAATCCAACCTTACATCTTTGAGATCTAGCAATAACAAGATTTTCATCATGACGTCACTGGCGGCCATCTTTGATGACGTCATGACAATTTTCGGCATTCTTGCACAACTCAACCGTATTCCATATAGCCTGTGAAAGTTATCTCAAAATCGGATAATAAATGCAGGAGATATAGCGATTACAATATTTCTTAAATGACGTCATTAGCGGCCATTTTGGATGACGTCATGACGTTAAAACTGTCAGCGTCGACTGAAATGATAATACTGATGAATTTTCCGATAAAACAACTTAAAAAATGGAATAATGAAGAAAAACGGATTTTTCATAACATTGTGACGTCACTGACGTCAAGACGTTGTACATAAAGAGACCCGTTTTGACGTTCATGCACATCTAGACCCTAAACTCTACAATCTGTGAAAGTTTCATTCAAATCCCATCGTAAATGCACGAGATACAGTGATAACAAGATTTGCATACAAATGCCAGTGGCGGCCATCTTGGATGACGTCATGACCCCAAAATTTTCGGGACACTATTCCAGCCTGAGCTATATCACTGTGTAAAATATTGAGGCCGTTCGACCAGTCATACTATGAAAAGTGGCGGCGAGAAGAAGAAGAAGAAGAAGAGGAATAATAACTAGATTTTGATCAGAGACCTGATCAAACGGGCTTTCCTGTCATGACGTCAAAACTGTCAGTGTTGTCGAAGATGAAGACACTGATTGATTTATCACGAAAATAACTTCGAACATGCAATCAGTGAAAAAAACGAGTTTTCATAACATTATGACGTCACAACTAGACCCTGAACTCTACAATATTTGAATGTTTCATTCAAATCCAACTATAAATGTTTGAGATCTAGCGCTATGAAAATTTGTATCATGGCGTCACTGGCGGCCATCTTGGATGACGTCATGTCAATTTTTGACATTGCTGCACAACTCAATCTAATTTCCTACAGGATGTGAAAATTGCATCAAAATCCGATGATAAATGAAGGAGATATAGCGATTACAAAATTTCTTAAATGACGTCATTGGCGGCCATTTTGAATGACGTCATGACGTTAAAACTCTCAGCGTCGACTGAAACTATGACACTGATGGATTATACAGTAAAAAAACAATAAAAATGCTATAACTGAAAAAAAATGACTTTTCATAAGCTTGTGACGTCACTGACGTCAAGACGTTATGACATAGAGACAAGTTTTTACGTTCTTGCACAACTAAACCCTGAACCCTATAATCTGTGAAAGTTTCAATCAAATCCCATAGTAAACGCATGAGATACAGCGATAACAAGATTTGCCTACAAACACCAGTGGCGGCCATCTTGGATGACGTCATGACCCCAAAAGTTACGGGACACTAAGTTAGCTTGAGCTATATCACTGTGTAAAATTCAAAGTCCGTGCGATTATTCATACTATGAAAAGTGACGGTGAGAAGAACAGGAATAATAATAACTAGATTTTGATCAGAGACCTGATCAAACGGGCTTTCCTGTCATGACGTCACAACTGTCAGAGTTGTTGAAGATGAAGACATTGACTGATTTATCACGAAAATATCTTCGAACATGCAATCAGTGAAAAAAAGAATTTGTGAATATTTTGACGTCACTGACGTCATGACGTCGGGATACCATATGACGTTATTGCGCAACCGGACCCTGAACTGTACAATCTGTGAAAGTTTTATTCAAATCCGATAATACATAGAGAAGATATAGACAAAACAATAGTTCATTTATGACGTCACTGGCGGCCATCTTTGATGACGACATGTCAACATTTCACATTATAGCTCAACTAGACGTTGATATCTACAAACTGAGAAAGTTTTATCATACTCCGATGATAAATGAAGTAGATATGGCGAATACAAGATTTCTCAAATGACGTCATTGGCGGCCATTTTGGATGACGTCATGACGTTAAAACTGTCAGCGTCGAATGAGACAATGATATTGATGGATTATACAGTAAAACAACTTCAAAAATGTAATCAGTGAAAAAAACGAGTTTTCATAACATTATGACGTCACTGACGTCAAGACGTTATTACCTAGAGACATATTTTTACATTCTTGCACAACTAGACCATGAACTCTACAATATTTGAAAGTTTCATTCAAATCCAACCATACATCTTTGTGATCTAGCGATAACAAGATTTTCATCATGACGTCACTGGCGGCCATTTTTGATGACGTCATGACAATTTTCAACATTATTGCACAACCCAATCTAATTCATTCCCTACAGGCTGTGAAAGTTGCATCAAAATCCGATGATAAATGAAGGAGATATAGCAATTACAAGACTTCTTAAATGACGTCATTGGCGGCCATTTTGTATGACGTCATGACGTTAAAACTGTCAGCGTCGACTGAAACAATGAACACTGATGGATTTTACAGTAAAAAAACAAGAAAAATGCTATAACTGAAAAAAACGACTTTTCATAACCTCGTGACGTTACTGACGTCAAGACGTTAAGACATAGAGACACGTTTTTACGTTCTTGCACAACTGGACCCTGAAACCTACAATCTGTGAAAGTTTCAATCAAATCGCATCGTAAATGCATGAGATACAGCGATAACAAGAATTGCCTACAAACACCAGTGGCGGCCATCTTGAATGACGTCATGACCCCAAAAGTTTCGGGACACTAAGTTAGCTTGAGCTATATCATTGTGTCAAATTAAAAGGCCGTGAGACCAGTCATACTATGAAAAGTGGCGGCGAGAAGAAGAAGAAGAAGAAGAAGAGGAATAATAAGAATAAACAGAACGAACACAAAAGGTCTTTCCACTGAAAAGTGGAAAGCCCTAATAATAATAATAAGAACTAGATTTTGATCAGAAACCTGATCAAACGGGCTTTCCTGATTTTAATGGCGTCATGACGTCACAACTGTCAGAGTTGTCTAAGCTGATGAAACTGATTGATATATCAAGAAAATAACTTCGAAAATGGGACCAGTAAACAAATCGATTTTCTGAATATTTTGACGTCACTGACGTCATGACGTCGTGATACCGTATGACATCTGTGCACAACCAGATCCCGTAATCTATAATCTGTGAATGTTTTGTTCAAATCCGATCATAAATAGAGAAGATATAGTCTTAACAAGATTTCCTTTATGACGTTACTGGTGGCCATCTTTGATGACGACATAACAAACTTCGACATTATTGCACAACCAGACGTTGAATGTAGAGTTCCTGTGAAAGTTTTATCAAGATCCGATCTTAAATGAAGGAGATATAGCGATTATAATATTTCTATAATGACGTCATTGGCGGCCATTTTGGATGACGTCATAACATTAAAACTACTAACGTTATGTTGATTTTGCAGTAAAACAACTTAAAAAATGCAAAAAGTAAAGTAAAAGGATTTTAATAACATTGTAACGTCACTGACGTCAAGACGTTATAACATAGAGACACGTTTTGATCTCTTTGCATAACTAGACCCTGAACTCTACAAGCTGTGAAAGTTTAATTCAAATCCAACTATAAATGGTTGAGATCTAGCACTTACAAGATTTTTACCTTGACGTCACTGGCGTCCATCTTTGATGACGTCATGACCATTTTTGACATGCATCCACAACTCAACCTAATTCCCTGCAGGCTGTGAAAGTTGCATCAAAATCCGATAATAAATGCAGGAGATATAGCGATAACAAGATTTCTTAAATGACGTCATTGGCGGCCATTTTGGATAACGTCATGACGTTAAAACTGTCAGCGTCTATTCAAACAATGACATTGATAAATTTTGCATTAAAATACCTCAATATATGCAATCAGTAAAAAAAAACGGATTTTTCATAATATTATGACGTCACTGACGTCAGGACGTTATTATATAGAGACACGTTTTTACATTCATGCACAACTAGACCCTGAACTCTACAATCTGTGAAAGTTTCATTCAAATCCGACTATAAATGTTGGAGATCTTGCGCTAACAAGATTTGTATCATGACGTCAGTGGCGGCCATCTTGGATGACGTCATGATAATTTTCGACATTCTGGCACAACACATCCTATTTCCCTACAGGCTGTGAAAGTTGCATCAAAATCCAATCATAAATAAAGGAGATATAGCGATTACAAGATTTCTTAAATGACGTCATTGGCGGCCATTTTGAATGACGTCATGACGTTAAAACTGTCAGAGTCGATTGAAACAATGACACTGATGGATGTTACACTAAAAAAACATGAAAAATGCAATCATTGAAAAAAAAGGAATTTTCGTAACATTGTGACGTCACTGACGTCAAGACGTTATTACATAGAGACACGTTTTTACATTCAAGCACAACTAGACCCTGAACCCTACAATCTGTGAAAGTTTCATTCAAATCCGACTATAAATGTTTGAGATCTAGCGATAACAAGAATTGTCTGATGACGTCACTGGCGGCCATCTTGGATGACGTCATGAGCCCAAAAGCTTCGCGGCACTATTCTAGACTGAGCTCTACCACTGTCTAAAATTGTGATGCTCTGCGACCAATGCTACTATGAAAAGTGGCGGTCACAAGAAGAATAATAATAATAACTAGATTTTGATCAGAACCTGATCAAACGGGCTTTCCTGTCTAAATGACGTCAAATGAGTTGTCAAAGATGAAGATGAAAAAACCGAATTTCTGAATATTTTGACGTCACTGACGCCATGAGGTCATGACGTCGCGATACCATGTGACGTTCTTGCACAACCGGACCCTGAACTCTACAATCTGTGAAAGTTTTATTCAAATCCGATAATAAATAGAGAAGATATAGACAAAACAAGATTTCTTAAATGACGTCATTGGCGGCCATTTTGGATGACGTCATGACGTTAAAAATGTCAGCGTCGACTGAGACAATGACATTGATGGATTATTCAGTAAAACAACTTCAAAAATGGAACAGTGAAAAAACGGATACTCATAACATTATGACGTCACTAACGTCAAGACGTTACTACATAGAGACACGTTTTTACATTTTTGCACAACTAGAGCCTGAAACCTACAATCTGTGAAAGTTTCATTCAAATCGGACTATAAATGTTTGAAATCTAGCGATAACAAGATTTGTTTGATGACGTCACTGGCGGCCATCTTGGATGACGTCATGATAATTTTCGACATTGTGGTACAACCCAACATACTTCCCTAGAGGCTGTGAAAGTTGCATCAAAATCCGATCATAAATGAAGAAGATATAGCGATTACAAGATTTCTTAAATGACGTCATTTGCGGCCATTTTGAATGACGTCATGACGTTAGAACTGTCAGCGTCGACTAAAATGATGACACTGACGGATTTTACAATAAAATTCCTTAAAAAATACAATTAATGAAAAAAACGGATTTTTCATAACATTGTGACGTCACTGACGTCATGAGATTATGACGTAGAGACACATTTTGACATTCACGCACAACTAGACCCTAAACTTTACAATCTGTAAAAGATTCCTTTAAATCTGACGGTAAATGTTTGAGATCTAGCGCGAACAAGATTTGTATCATGACGTCACTGGCGGCCATCTAGGATGACGTCATTATAATTTTTGACATTCTTGCACAACCCAACCTAATTCCATACAGGCTGTGAAAATTGCGTCAAAATCCGATCATAAATGAAGGAGATATAGCGATTACAAGATTTCTTAAATGACGTCATTGGCGGCCATTTTGAATGACGTCATGACGTTAAAACTGTCAGCGTCGACTGAAACAATGACACTGATGGATTTTACAGTAAAAAAGACATGAAAAATGCAATCACTGAAAAAAAGAACTTTTCATAACATTGTGACGTCACTGACGTCAAGACGTTATGACATAGAGACACGTTTTTACGTTCTTGCACAACTAGACCCTGAACCCTACAATCTGTGAAAGTTTCATTTAAATCTGACTATAAATGTTTGAGATCTAGTGATAACAAGATTTGACGGATGACGTCACTGGCGGCCATCTTGAATGACGTCATGACCCCAAAAGTTTCGGGACACTATTCCAGACTGAGCTCTACCATTGTGTAAAATGTTAAGGCCCTACGACCAGTATTACTATGAAAAGTGGCTGACAGAAGAAGAAGAAGAAGAAAAGAATAAGAATAAACAGAACGAAAACAAGAGGTCTTTCCACTGAAAGGTGGAAAGCCCTAATAAACAGAACGAACACAAGAGGTTTTCCACTGAAAAGTGGAAAGCCCTAATAAACAGAACGAAAACAAAAGGTCTTTCCACTGAAAAGTGGAAAGCCCTAATAATAATAATAAGAATAAACAGAACGAACACAAAAGGTCTTTCCACTGAAAAGTGGAAAGCCCTAATAAACAGAACGAACACAAAAGGTCTTTCCACTGAAAAGTGGAAAGCCCTAATAAGAACTAGATTTTGATCAGAGACCTGATCAAACGGGCTTTCCTGTCATGACGTTAAAACTGTCAGTGTTGTCGAAGATGAAGACACTGATTGATTTATCACGAAAATAACTTCGAACATGCAATCAGTGAAAAAAATTTCTGAATATTTTGACGTCACTGACGTCATGACGTCGGGATACCGTATGACGTTCTTGCACAACCGGACCCTGAACTCTACAATCTGTGAAAGTTTTATTCAAATCCGATAATAGATAGAGAAGATATAGAGAAGATATAGACAAAACAATAATTCATTTATGACGTCACCGGCGGCCATCTCTTATGACGACATGACAACATTTCACATTATAGCACAACTAGACGTTGATATCTACAAACTGAGAAAGTGTTATCAAACTCCGATGATAAATGAAGGAGATATGGCGAATACAAGATTTCAGAGTCGACTGAGAAAATGACATTGATGGATTATGCAGTAAAATAACTTCAAAAATGTAAGCAGTGAAAAAAACAAATTTTCATAACATTATGACGTCACTGACGTCAAGACGTTATTACCTAGAGACACGTTCTTAAATTCTTGCACAACCAGAACCTAAACTCTACATTCTGTGAAAGTTTCATTCAAATCCGACAATAAATGTTTGAGATCTAGTGCTAACAAAATTAGTATCATGACGTCACTGGTGGCCATCTTTGATGACGTCATGACAATTTTCAACATTATTGCACAACCCAATCTAATTCCCTACAGGCTGTGAAAGTTGCATCAAAATCCGATGATAAATGAAGGAGATATAGCAATTACAAGACTTCTTAAATGACGTCATTGGCGGCCATTTTGTATGACGTCATGACGTTAAAACTGTCAGCGTCGACTGAAACAATGAACACTGATAGATTTTACAGTAAAAAAACAAGAAAAATGCTATAACTGAAAAAAAACGACTTTTCATAACCTCGTGACGTCACTGACGTCAAGACGTTAAGACATAGAGACACGTTTTTACGTTCTTGCACAACTGGACCCTGAACCCTACAATCTGTGAAAGTTTCAATCAAATCGCATCGTAAATGCATGAGATACAGCGATAACAAGATTTTCCTACAAACACCAGTGGCGGCCATGTTGAATGACGTCATGACCCCAAAAGTTTCGGGACACTAAGTTAGCTTGAGCTATATCATTGTGTCAAATTAAAAGGCCGTGAGACCAGTGATACTATGAAAAGTGGCGGCGAGAAGAAGAAGAAGAAGAAGTGGAATAATAACAAGAGCTGTCGGAGAACAGCGCAGCTCGACTATTCGTTTTTTCGGAGAATAATAAATTTATAGCTGGTATATACCATCAGCTACAACAATGTGGGATGGGGTTGGGAGCACAACATAACTATGTGTAAGAATTGACCAAAACTACACAGAAATATGTAAAAAAACACACAAAAATCGAGTTTTGAGTGGGGTGCGGGGTGGGGGTGGGAGAGAGGCGGGGGTGGATGGTGGGGGGAGTGGGGGTGGTGAGGGCAACATATATGTTTAAGAAGCTATGTAATTATTCACCAAAACAACACAAAAATATGGAAAAAAAAAATGGAGTTTGAGTGGGGATGGGGTAGAGGCGTGTGGTGGGGAGGGCAACATGTGTAAGAATTGACAACAAAGAAATATGTAAAAAAAAAAAAATTGTGTGTGGTGGGATGGGTGGTTGGGGGGGGGGGGGGGGGAGAGAGGCAGGGTTAGGTGGGGTGGGGGGTGAGGGGGCAACATATATGTGTAAGAATTGACAAAAGCAACACAGAAATATGTAAAAAAAAAGTTTTAAGTGGGGGTGGGGGAGAGTGGGGGGAGAGGCGGGAGTGGGTTGGGGGCGGGGCAACATATATGTGTAAGAATTGACATATGTAAAAAAAAAAAACGTTTCAAGTGTGTGTGTGGGGGGGGGGGGGGGGGGGGAACGGGGATATTGCAACATATATGTGTAAGAAAGGACTAAAACAACACAGACATATGTAAAACAAGAGGCCCAAGAGGGCGTGTGGACGCTCTACTGGCTAAAGATAAAGTTTATGCACAAGGGGCCATAACTCTTTCAAATATCGTTCAACCAGAACATGGTGATGATATAGGCAACTAACCTTGGTACTGATTGTCACTGACAAGTTTCGTTGAAATCCAGCCAGAGGTTCAGGAGAACTAGTCTGTACAAAGTTAGTGTATTAAAACTTTTAAGGGGCCATAACTCTGCCAAAATTCATTCAACCAGAACATGACAATGATAGGTGCAACTAGGCTTGGTACTTATCATCCCCATCAAGATTCATTGAAATCCAGCAAGGAGTTCAGAACAGACTAATCTGGACGTTTCTCTATTAAAACCTTTAAAACTCTGACAAAAATCATTCAACCCGAATATGGCGATAATATGCACAACTAGGCTTGATACTGATCATCCTTGTCAAGTTTCGTTAAAATCCAGCCAGGGGTTCAGGAAAACTAGCCCGGAAAATGTTTGTGTATCAAAAACCTTTAAAGGGCCATAACTCCACCAAAAATATGTTAATCGGAATGCGACGATGATATGCACAACTAAACTTGTTGCTGATCATCCCTGTAAAGTTTCGTTGAAATGTGGGGAGACTTTCAGGAGAATAGTCCAGGCAAAGTTTGTGTATTAAAACCTTTAAAGGGTCATAACTCTGCCAAAAATCATTCAACCAGAACAAAAGATTTGCACAACTAGACCTGGAACTGATCATCCCTAAAAAGTTTTGTTTAAATCCGGCCATGGGTTCAGGAAAACTAGTCAGGACAAAGTTTGTGTATTAAAACCTTTAAAGGGGCATAACTCCGCCAAAATCATTCAACTGGAACACAGTGATGATATGTACAACTAGGCTTGGTACTGATCATCCCTGAAAGATTTCAATGAAATTTGGCCAAATGAAGGCCCTTTCTTCTTAATGAGGCCAAAATATAGCATATTTCAGAAAATAAAATCAAGGGCGATAACTCCGGTGTAAATGGTCCAATCTGGCTGGTTTTCGTACTTGTCTGAGCCTTTATTTATATTAACAATCTGGTAAAGTTTGGTAAAGATCTGACAAAAAATGAAGACCCTATCGTATTAATGAGGTAAAATATAGCATTTTTAACTAAATCAAGGGCCACAACTCCGCTGTTGCTGTCCGATCTGGCTGGTTTTCGAACTTGTCCAAGCTTTCATTGATATTAACAATCTGGTAATTTTTGGTAAATATCGGATGGAAAATGAAGACCCTGTCTTCTTAACGAGGCAAAATATAGCCTTTTTTAACTAAATCAAGGGCCATAACTCCACTGTTACTAGTCCGATCTGACTGGTTTTCGAACTTATCCGAGCTTTCATTAATATTAACAAGATGGTAAAGTTTGGTAAAGATCGGATGAACAATGAAGCCCCTATCGTATTAACGAGGCAAAATATAGCATTTTGAACTAAATCAAGGGCCATAACTCAGATGTTACTAGTCCAATATGAATGGTTTCAAATTTGTCCGAGCTTTTATTGATATTAACAATCTGATAAAATTTGGTAAAGATCAGCTGAACAATGAAGCCCCTATCGTCTTAACGAGGCAAAATATAGCATTCTTAATTAAATCCGCTGTTACTGATCCGATATGGCTGGTTTTCAAACTTTTTCGAGCTTTCAACGACATTAACAATGTGGTAAAGTTTGGTAAAGATAGGATGAACAATGAAGCCCCTATTGTCTTAACGAGGCAAGCTATAGCATTTTGAACTAAATCAAGGGCCATAACTCCGCCGATACTGGTCCGATGTGGCTGGTTTTCGAACTTGTCCTAGTTTTTATTGATATTAACAATCTGATAAAGTTTGGTAAAGATCGGATGAACAATGAAGGCCCTATTGTCTTAACGAGGCAAAATATAGCATTTTGAACTAAATCAAGGGCAATAACTCCGCTGTTAATAGTCCAATCTAGCTGGTTTTCGAACATGTTCAAGCTTTCATTGATATCAACAATCTGTGCAAGTTTGGTAAAGATCAAATAATAAATGAAGGTGCTAGAGTGTTCACAAGGCTTAATATGGCATTTTTCAGCAAAACAAGGGTCATAACTCTATTGAAATTATTTCGATCTTGTCAAAGTTAAGTAAAGATCCGATTAATATTGAAGTCCCTAGAGTGTTCACAAGGCAGAAAATAGCATTTTTCAGAAAAAACAAGGGCCATAACTCCCGTAATACTGATCCGATTTAGCTGGTTTTCGAACATGTCCAAGCTTTCATTGATATCAACAATCTGTGCAAGTTTGGTAAAGATCAAATAATAAATGAAGGTGCTAGAGTGTTCACAAGGCTTAATATGGCATTTTTCAGCAAAACAAGGGCCATAACTCTATTGAAATTATTTCGATCCTGGCAAAGTTAAGTAAAGATCCGATTAATATTGAAGTCCCTAGAGTGTTCACAAGGCAGAAAATAGCATTTTTCAGAAAAAACAAGGGCCATAACTCCCGTGTTACTGATCCGATTTAGCTGGTTTTCGAACTTGTTTGAGCTTTCATTAATATTAACAATCTGTGCAAGTTTGGTAAGGATCAAATAATAAATGAAAGTGTTAGTGTTCACAAGGCAGAAAATGGCATTTTTCAGAAAAAAACAAGGGCCATAACTCTAGTGTTACTGACCCAATTCAGCTGATTTTCAAACTTGTCCAAGCTATAATTAGTATTAACAATCTATGCAAGTTTGATAACGATCAAATAATAAATGAAGGTGCTAGAGCGTTCACAAAGCAGAAAATAGCAATTTTCAGAAGAAAAAAAAGGGCCATCACTCCGGTGTGACTTATCCGATTTGGCTGGTTTTCGAACTTGTCCGAGCTTTCAATAATATTAACAATCTGTGCAAGTTTGGTAAAGATCAAATAATAAATGAAGGTGCTAGAGTGTTCACAAGGCTTAATATGGCATTTTTCAGCAAAACAAGGGCCATAACTCCGGTGAAATTATTCCGATCTGGCTGGTTTTCGAACTTGTCCGAGCTTTCATTGATATTAACAAGCTGTTAATGTTTGGTAAAGATCGGATGAAAAATGAAGGCCCTAGAGTTGTCACAAGACAAAGTTAACAACGGACGGACGACGGACGACGGACGGACGACGGACAACTCGCCATCCCATAAGCTCTGCTGGCCTTCGGCCAGTAGAGCTAAAAATTAAATTTTCAAGTGGGGGTTGGGTGGGGGGGAGCGGGAGTGGGTTGGGCAGGGGCGGGGGGTGGAGGGGGCAACATATGTGTGTAAGAATTGACTAAAACAAACAAATATGAAAAAAAAAAAAGTTCCAAGTATGGGGCAGGCTGGGGGGGGGGGGATGGGCTGAGAGGGGTGGGGGGGAGGGAAGGAGGGAGGTTGCAACATATATGTGTAAGAATTGACAAAAGCAACACAGAAATATGTAAAAAAAAAGTTTCAAGTGGGGGAATGGGATGGGGGAGAGCGGGGGTAGAGGCGGGAGTGGGTTCGGGGCGGGGGGGGAGGGGGCAACATATATGTGTTAGAATTGACTAAAACAACAAAGAAATATGTAAAAAAATAAAACAAAAATTCTAATGTGGTGGGGGGGGGGGGGGGTTGGGGGGGGGGAGAGAGGGGGGGTAGGTGGGGTGGGGGGCAACATATATGTGTAAGAATTGACAAAAGCAACACAGAAATATGTAAAAAAAAAAGTTTCAAGTGGGGGAGGGGGATGGGGGAGAGTGGGGGGAGAGGCGGGAGTGGGTTGGGGGCGTGGGGAGGGGGCAACATATATGTGTAAGAATTGACTAAAACAACAAAGAAATATGTAAAAAAAAAAAGTTTCAAGTGTGGGGGGGTGGGGGGGTTGGGATGGGGTTAGAGTCGGGTGGGGGGACGGGGATGGTTGCAACATATATGTGTAAGAATTGACTAAAACAACAAAGAAATATGTAAACAAAAAAAGTTTCAAGTGTGGGGGGTGGGGGGATTGGGATGGGGTTAGAGGCGGGGTGAGGGGGACGGGGATGGTTGCAACATATATGTGTAAGAAAGGACTAAAACAACACAGACATATGTAAAAAAAAATAAAAAAAAATTAGATTTTCAAATGGGGGTTGGGTGGGGGGGGGGGGGGAGCGGGAGTGGGTTGTTGGGGAGGGCAGGGGGCGGGGGGCAGAGGGGGCAACATATGTGTGTAAGAATTGACTAAAACAACAAACAAATATGAAAAAAAAAGAAAAGAAAAAAAGTTCCAAGTATGGGGCGGGGTGGTGAGGGGTTGGGGGGGGGGTGATGGGGTGAGAGGGGGAGGGAGGGAGGTTGCAACATATATGTGTAAGAATTGACAAAAGCAACACAGAAATATGTAAAAAAAAAAATTATAATAATTTCAAGTGGGGTGGTGGGGAGGGGGGGGGGGGGGGGGCATGGTGGGGGAACTTATGTGTGTAAGAATTGACTAAAACAACACACAAATATGTAAAAAAAAAAAAAAAAGTTCCAAGTGTGTGGCGGGGTGGGGGTTGGGGGGGGGGGGGGATGAGGGGGGAGAGGGATTGCAACATATGTGTGTAAGAATTGACAAAAGCAACACAGAAATATGTAAAAAAAAAAAGAAAAAAGTTTCAAGTCTCGGGCGGGGTGTGTGATGGGGTGAGAGGCGGGGGGTGTCGTGGTGGGGGCGGGGAGGGTTACAACATATATGTGTAAGAACTGACTAAAACAACACTGAAATATGTAAAAAAAAAAAAAAAAAAAAAAAGGTGTGGAGGGAAGTTGGAGGAGAGTGGGGGGAGAGGCGGGAGTGGGTTGGGGGCGGGGCAACATATATGTGTAAGAATTGACATATGTAAAAAAAAAAAAAGTTTCAAGTGTGTGTGTGTGTGGGGGGGGTGGGGGGGGGGGGGGAACGGGGATAGTTGCAACATATATGTGTAAGAAAGGACTAAAACAACACAGACATATGTAAAAAAATTAGATTTTCAAGTGGGGGTTGGGTGGGGGGGAGCGGGAGTGGGTTGGGCAGGGGCGGGGGGTGGAGGGGGCAACATATGTGTGTAAGAATTGACTAAAACAACAAACAAATATGAAGAAAAAAAAAGTTCCAAGTATGGGGCGGGGTGGGGGGGGGATGGGCTGAGAGGGGTGGGGGGAGGGAGGGCGGTTGCAACATATATGTGTAAGAATTGACAAAAGCAACACAGAAATATGTAAAAAAAAAGTTTCAAGTGGGGGGAATGGGATGGGGGAGAGCGGGGGTAGAGGCGGGAGTGGGTTCGGGGCGGGGGGAGGGGGCAACATATATGTGTTAGAATTGACTAAAACAACAAAGAAATATGTAAAAAAATAAAACAAAAATTCTAATGTGGTGGGGGGGGGGGGGGAGAGAGGGGGGGTAGGTGGGGTGGGGGGCAACATATATGTGTGAGAATTGACAAAAGCAACACAGAAATATGTAAAAAAAAAAGTTTCAAGTGGGGGAGGGGGATGGGGGAGAGCGGGGGGAGAGGCGGGAGTGGGTTGGGGGCGTGGGGAGGGGGCAACATATATGTGTAAGAATTGACTAAAACAACAAAGAAATATGTAAAAAAAAAAAAGTTTCAAGTGTGGGGGGGTGGGGGGGGGTTGGGATGGGGTTAGAGTCGGGTGGGGGGGACGGGGATGGTTGCAACATATATGTGTAAGAATTGACTAAAACAACAAAGAAATATGGAATTGACTAAAACAACAAAGAAATATGTAAACAAAAAAAGTTTCAAGTGTGGGGGGGTGGGGGGATTGGGATGGGGTTAGAGGCGGGTTGAGGGGGACGGGGATGGTTGCAACATATATGTGTAAGAAAGGACTAAAACAACACAGACATATGTAAAAAAAAAAAAAAAAAATTAGATTTTCAAATGGGGGTTGGGTGGGGGGGGGGAGCGGGAGTGGGTTGTTGGGGAGGGCAGGGGGCGGGGGGCAGAGGGGGCAACATATGTGTGTAAGAATTGACTAAAACAACAAACAAATATGAAAAAAAAAAAAAGAAAAAAAGTTCCAAGTATGGGGCGGGGTGGTGAGGGGTTGGGGGGGGTGATGGGGTGAGAGGGGGAGGGAGGGAGGTTGCAACATATATGTGTAAGAATTGACAAAAGCAACACAGAAATATGTAAAAAAAAAATATATAATAATTTCAAGTGGGGTGGTGGGGAGGGGGGGGGGGCGTGGTGGGGGAACTTATGTGTGTAAGAATTGACTAAAACAACACACAAATATGTAAAAAAAAAAAAAAAGTTCCAAGTGTGTGGCGGGGTGGGGATTGGGGGGGGGGGGATGAGGGGGGAGAGGGATTGCAACATATGTGTGTAAGAATTGACAAAAGCAACACAGAAATATGTAAAAAAAAAAAGAAAAAAGTTTCAAGTCTCGGGCGGGGTGGGTGATGGGGTGAGAGGCGGGGGGTGTCGTGGTGGGGGCGGGGAGGGTTACAACATATATGTGTAAGAACTGACTAAAACAACACAGAAATATGTAAAAAAAAAAAAAAAGGTGTGGAGGGAAGTTGGGGGGGGGGGGGGGGGGGGGGGGGGGTGAGTGAGAGGAGGGAGCCCATGCCCCAATATGGGCGAAGTAATAAGATGCATAATGCTATAACAAATCCCAAACCAAAATTATAGATATATACATGTTTACATGCAAACCTAGATCTGCCTTTATTGCACATTTTATGGGCCATCACAATTTGGGCTCCGTGGGAGCCCAGAATTTGCAGAAGACAAAATTACTTATCCAACCCTTTACAACATACTATAAAGAAACCAATTCCAAAATTTAGTTCAGCTAGGACAAAAAATATAAGAGATATAGACCTGTAAACACAGCTTACACGCAAAATTTGATGTGAAACAGACATATTTTAAGGGCTATCAGAATTTGGGTTCCATGGGAGCCCAGGGGTTACAGGAACCAAAATTACTCAAGAAGCCCTTACGATAATGCTATAAGGAAGCTAATGGCCAAATTTGGTTGTGCTAGGGTAAGAATTGTAAGAGATATAGACTTGTAAACTCAGCTTACACGCAAAATTTGATGTGAAATGGGGCACATTCTATGGGCTATCATAATTTGGGTTCCATGGGAGCCCATGGGTTACAGGAACCAAAACTGCTTATGCAGCCCTTAAGATAATGCTACAAGGAAGCCCATGAACAAATTTGGTTGTGGTAGGATAAGAAATGTAAGAGATATAGACTTGTAAACACAGCTTACACGCAAACCTTGATGTGGGACGCCGACGCCGACGCCGGGGTGATTACATAAGCTCTCTTATTCTTCGAATAGTCGAGCTAATAATAATAATAACTAGATTTTGATCAGAGACCTGATCAAACGGGCTTTCCTGTCATGACGTCACAACTGTCATTGTTGTCGAAGATGAAGACACTGATTGATTTATCACGAAAATAACTTCGAACATGCAATCAGTGAAAAAAAACGATTTTCTGAATATTTTGACGTCACTGACGTCATGACGTCATGACGTCAGGATACCGTATGACGTTGTTTCACAACTGGACCCTGAACTCTACAATCTGTGAAAGTTTTATTTAAATCCGATAATAGATAGAGAAGATATAGACAAAACAATAGTTCATTTATGACGTCACTGGCGGCCATCTTTGATGACGACATGTCAAAATTCCACATTATAGCACAACTAGACGTTGATATCTACAAACTGAGAAAGTTTTATCAAACTCCGATGATAAATGAAGGAGATATGGTGAATACAAGATTTCTTAAATGACATTTTGGATGACTTCATGACGTTAAAACTGTCAGCGTCGACTGAGACAGTGACATTGATGGATTATACAGTAAAACAACTTCAAAAATGTAATCAGTGAAAAAAACGAGTTTTCATAACATTATGACGTCACTGACGTCAAGACGTTATTACCTAGAGACATGTTTTTACATTCTTGCACAACAAGACCTTGAACTCTACAATATTTGAAAGTTTCATTCAAATCCAACCATACATCTTTGAGATCTAGCGATAACAAGATTTTCATCATGACGTCACTGGCGGTCATCCTTGATGACGTCATGACAATTTTAGACATTCTTACACAACTCAACCGTATTCCATACAGGCTGTGAAAGTTATCTCAAAATCCGATAATAAATGCAGGAGATATAGCCATTACAATATTTCTTAAATGACGTCATTGGCGGCCATTTTGGATGACGTCATGACGTTAAAACTGTCAGGGTCGACTAAAATGATGACACTGATGGATTTTACGATAAAACTTTTTACAAAATGCAATTAATGAAAAAAAACGTATTTTTCAGAACATTCTGACGTCACTGACGTCAAGACGTTGTAACATAAAAAGACACGTTTTGATGTTCTTGCACAAGTAGACCCTAAACTCTACAATCTGTGAAAGTTTCATTCAATTCCCATCTTAAATGCATGAGATACAGCGATAACAAGATTTGCCTACAAACGACA